>BQNB010016882.1:56636-70898 GCA_026074375.1 Tanacetum coccineum | reverse complement strand
GTAAACTGACGTTTTCTAAAACAAAGCTCTTTCGGAAACGAAAATATTCATCTTAGTTCAGTTATTCTTGAGTTTTTAAAAATAATAAGTAAAAGCCGTTATCAGACTAAGTCACTACATCTTGTCGGAGGCGTGGCCGATGTTGTAGTCATGTAAATGATGACGGTAGTAGAAGTGTAATTATAGCAATAAAAGTCTAATAAATTTAATGGTTAAGATCTCTTTTTCTAAACTCAAGTGCAATTTTTGACTAAGAATAACTTGCTTTAAATACTTCAAATGTTTATGGTTGCCGTTGGTAGGAACATTCGCACCAATGAGATCATTAAATTTTTGACGTTTGCGTGCTTTAAGTGGTATCGTTTATTTACGGTAAATCTAAGAATTTTGTTTTTCAAAGGTTGGAGTATTTCGATTACATTCCGGTTCTCTGTGGGGCTTCAAACACCTGATGACCTAAACCGATCTCGGTTGGGATTCATCGAGAAAATGGAGGTACATGGATGATCTAACCTTCGATTCTTGATTCTTCGGAAATATCATTGCACTATATAAACAATACTACTTTCTAAAATTGTCATTCCAAAGTTAACTTAAAATTTAGCACAATCACACTAATTGAATAATTGTCGGGAGCGAAAAGTTGACAAGTCATAGTTATAAGCAGTGTTAGCATCCTTACTTGTACTTAACGGTGATTTCGTTTTTAAGCTTAGTTTGGGGCTAGTGAAAAATCGGGGACGATGAATTTATCCTTCCGGACATCCATAGATTGTTCTATGGGCGCTTCTTATTCTATGATCCCAATGTTAATAAAATAAAGAAAGTCAAACTTGTTGAAAAAAAGAAAAATACAAAAAATAGGGATACTTAGTGTAAATACAGAAAATGTCGAAAATTGGGACTTGTGAAGCTATTGATTCTTTGGTTTTCCTTGACGAACACTTAGCTACTTTTCTAAGTTATTAATCGAGGGGGATTGAGATTCGTAGTTTTCTTAAGTGTTTACTTCATAACATTACGTGAGGACACGCAATACCTTAGTATGGGGGATTTTGGTATGTGCTTAATTACACATACCATTTTCCACTAAAACGGACTTAAATGACCAAAAACGTACCCAAAATACATTGTATTTGTATGTTTTGCAATTTAATTGTGCAGGAAAGTGATATTCAAAGAAAAGGACAAAAACAGTGCTAAAAACGACAAAACCGAGCACGAGATGGAAAAGAGTGAAAGACAAAGCCAAATCAAAGCCGGTAATAGTCAAAGTCAACAGAAAAGTCATCCCCGACAAAAATCAAGTCAAGACAAAGGACTTCAAGGACTAAAAATGCAAAATATAACTTTGAGGGACCAATTTTGCCAAGTCCCCAAAGTTATATATCAAGGGGATTAATTTTGAAGAAGTGTTATAACTTTGAGGGACTAATTTTGCCAAAACTCAAAGTTTTAACAAAAGGGTTCTAAAGAGGCAAAAAGCGTATCACTTAGAGGGACCTATTCTGCCATTTACCCAAACCTTTATGTCTGTTGATACCTTAAACCGTTTTTCCCGCCAAAATCAAAGGACAAAGTCACGGGTTCGGCTTCATTCTCTTTACCCTGTAACTTTTCAATTCCACCATGGATAAACCTCTCCCCCCTCCTCCACTATCATTCCCACCAGCAATAAAGCATTGCCATGTTGGCAATCTCACCTTTCTCAATGTTCATTAACCGAATCGATGGCTGGGATGAACTCAAAGAAGCACAAAAGCTTATCAATGGCTAAAAATACTGTTTTGGACTCTCTCACAGAAGAAACACACTTTGCAAGATTGAAGATTTAGGATTTAGTATAAATAGAGGCTATTATGAGCCGAAAATGTATTAAGTCATAGCAAGTTTTTATCTTTTCTTAAATTAAGTCCATTTTTAGCTTATTTACTGCTTATTGCAACTTATTATTGATCTTTGTACTACTTTTAAAGTTTAATGAAGTTTTGAGGTTTTTATGCAAATTTCCCGTTTTTAAGTTTAAGTTTCAAGCAATTAATAAGCTTTGAATTCTGTTAAAAAGCCCTTAACTTAGCTTATTTATAAGCTAAGTTGAGTAAATAACAAGTGAAAGTTAAATTGGAAAAGTCTTGTACTTGAAAAACCACTCAAAAATACCACAGCTTGTTACTTTGGATGATAAGCCGGATTTGGATGGGCTTATGGACTATACCAGCTTATTTCTAATAAGCTGGAGCTTGTAGATTGAGCTTTCAATAGCTTATTTTCCCTTGTTTAGAGCAAAGGGCTTGGTAAGTTCTCATTTTCCAATTTTAGCTTATTTTGTGCATTTGCTTATTTACAGCTTATTATTGCTTATTTTCTTTTTGGGTATGCTTATTGTTGCTTATTAGTGCTTAAAATATAAGTGTTGTAGTTTAAAATTCCATTGTGCAAGTTTTTCTCATTTTCTGTCTTAATTAGCCTAGTTACTGTCACTTTTTATTTTAGCTTATTTCAGTGCTTATTGAGAGTCAATTTTTGCTTATTTATGTTTTTTATGTATGTGTGCTTATCTGTCTTTGAATTCCATGGCCTAAATCATCTTAAATAAGCTTAAAAAGCCTTTTACAGATTTTAAAGGGGTGTTTGGGATAAGGACCAAAATGGGTCAAAAAGGTTTAAAAATGCAAATGGGTTAAGGATACAACTTTGATAAGCTGTTTTAGTGTCAATTTAAGCTTGTTTTATAGATTTTAAGCTTTAAAAATCATTTTCATAAGCTTATATAGCTCACTGTCCAATTCTGTCAAAATTGGACAGTGGCTTGAGCTTATTGGGTTAAGCCATCCCATAAGCCTTGGTGTGCCTTGTTTGTAACTCTATTTGAGTGTTAATTTGCATATGTCCATCTGTTTTATGCTTGCATTGACCATAAAATGCAAATGGGTCAAGTTTGTATGTTTTCTGTGATTAAGCAAATCAGCACCAAACTCACTATTTGATAAGCTTTTTCTCAGCTTATTAGTTTTTCAAAATCCAAACAAAAAGCATTTTCTTAAAGCTTTTAAAGCATAGTTTTTAGAAATTCAAACTTTGAGCTTTTTGGAATCCAAATAAGCACTTATTCTCAAGCTTCAAAAAGCCACCCACACTTAGTGTATGCTGTTTTGCACAGCAGACACTAAGCACAAGTGTGCTTTTTCCAAGCTTATTTAAGGGCTTATTTCTTCTTCAAAATCCTTTTAAAAAGCTGTTCTAAATATTTTTTTGGCCAATCTTTCCAATGGCATAAGCCACAAGGTCTGAAACTTTCATCTTCAAGCTTATTTTTAAGCTTAAAAAGTGACCCAGAGGCTGAATTTGTGCTTGTTTTTACCCATTTAGCTTATTTGTGCTTATTTAGCTTATTTGCCTTTCTGTTTAGCTTATTTGTGTTTAGTTTAGCTTATTAATCATGTTTAAGCCCATTTTGGCTTTTCATAGCTTATTTTAAGCTTATTTGAGCTTAACTGCTCATTTGGCCAAAAACTTAAGTTTTTGGCCAATAAGCTTATAAGCTGTTTTCAGCTTATTTGGTTGTTCTTTTTACTTGCATTTTACTTATTAGTGCTTATTAGGTTAAGGTTTAGCTTATTCGAGCTTATTTCAAAGCTTATTTAGTAAAAAAAGTAAAAAAAAAGTGTTTAAGTGTTAATGAGCTTCTGTTAGCTTATAAGCTCTTTTCTGAGCTTATTTTTGAAATATAAAAAAGTTGCCTTTTTTAAAGTTGCTTATTTTTAGCTTATTAACAAGTTTTAAAAAAAATTCAAAAAAAATAGGCTGGGATCGGGGAGGTCTCAGGTGAGCCGAGACTCGAACCCGAGACCTCGACCTAATCATACCGAACGCCTCTACCGCTGTGCTACAATAGCTCATCCGGTAGAGGCTTCTTTGGTTTATTACTTAAGCCTTATTTAGCCGGGTGGGTTAATAAGCGTTTTTGGCTTATTTACGGCTTATTTTTAAGCCGAATTTTCTTGGTTTTATTTTTCCTAGATTAAGCATAGTTCAAAGTATTTACTGTATTTTTTTGGTATTTTTCTCTAATCGATAAGTATTTTTTATCATTTAATTTGTTTAAAAACTTTAAAAAATCATAAAAAATAGAAAATTAATCAGAAAAATATAAACTTTTTTTTAAAATTCTTATTTTTATGTCTAGTTTCTAGGAAAAATAGTTTGAACTTCGTAGGGTAATTATTTTGCAATTTCACTTTTTAAAGTGCGGGATTTAACCCGGTTTTTCGTTTGCCTCGTTTTTGGTCTTAACTAACTCGAATTTTGTTCTAGTTTTTTTTAAACTTCGTTTTTAGTCATTTAGAACTCATTGCAAGTGAAAATTTGCTTATTTGACTTAATTTGTAGAATTTAGGTTTTTGGGCCCATTTCCCGGGCCCGTTATCGTTTTTCGTGCTTAGTTTTCTTTCTAGTTTGAATTTTTAGGTTTCCCTTGTGCCTTACCTTTGTTTCCTGTAGATTTAGGATCTTAATTCATAATCCAATCCGTTCTCTTCAAACACCAATCACTCAATCGTTATCCGTTTTTCAAATTCACGCCTCGTAGGGGAAAACGACCCGGGAAATCAAACTTCTGGAAAATATATATCTTATTTTGTGAACAACTAACCAATCCTTGGCTAAAGGTAATTGGTTGATTGTTTACTTGTATTTTATATATATATATTATTGACGAATCATTAGACTAAAAATTTCATGATTCATGTGGTCTGAGAAGCACATATTTGGGTTTTTTTGTGCTTTGTAAACAATGTCTCAACTGCCTTAGATGAATGGTGAAATTATATAATTATGTAGTATCTTTCCTTGTTTTATATGTATGTTGGCATCTGCATTTTCATATTAAAACTGCATTTACCCATGATAATGGGTAAATTTTATCTTGGTCACATACAAAGCACAAAACCCATGACCATGGGTCAAACACATGGGGTACTGCAATGTTTTTTTTTATTACGACACTTATATGGGGTACTGCATAGATTAATGAAAATGGGTCAAACAGATATGAGGGACTGCATAGACCCATGAAAATGGGTCGGTGCGAGTGAGCTGTATTTATGATACTTTATAAAAATATTTAAAAAATTTTGAGAGCAACAGACACACACAGATGGAATGAAATATGATATGAGGTTTTTTGGTTTGTGACATATTAATTGTTTTTGAAAGATATATATTGAGAGAGAGAGAGTGGAGAGAGAGATGGTATTTCACACACTTAGTATAAATAAGTTGAGGGGGAGGTGGCGGGTTTGTGAGTTATAATGGGGATATTTTTATCTATTAGTAGAGGTGTGGGGTGAGGTTGTTGAGGTGGGGGTGTTTTGCTATGTTTATTTATTACATACTAAGGATGAAGCATTAGATAAATTTAAAGTATTCAAAACAGAAGTTGAATTACAACAAGGGTCCCTGATCAAAAGATTCAGGACTGATAGGGGATGTGAGTACAAGGATACTTTGTATTTTCAGTCTGTTGGTATTATCCATGAACGATTGCTCCCTATACTCCACAACAAAATGGTATATATGAAAGGAAAAACAGGGTACTAAAAGAAATGGTTAATTCCATGTTGTCCTACTCAGGATTGAGTCAGGGGTTCTGGGTGAATCTATGTTAACAACTTTCTATTTATTAAATAAGGTTCCTAATAAGAAGAAAATGATTACCCCGTATGAACTTTGGACTAAAAGAAAACCAGACCTGAACTACCTCAGGGTGTGGGGTTGTAGGGCATTTGTGAGACTCCATGATCCAAAGCTAAAAACTTTGAGTGAAAGAAGTATTGAATGCATCTTTGTTGGATATGCTGAGCATTCCAAGGCTTTTAGGTTCCATTTTATTTAACCTAATGAATCAGTTATAATTAACTTTATAATTGAATCAAGGGATGCTATCTTTGATGAGAATAGATTCTTATCAGTCCCTAGACCAAGTCAGAGGTCCCTAATAAATGGAACTGAAGACATTGGTGGTTCAGTGGTCCCTGAAGAGGTCACTGAAGAGTAGGGGTGAGCAGAAGAAATCAAAAAAACCAAAACCGAACCGAAAACCAAAAAAACCGAACCGAAAAAACCGACCGAAACTAGAAACCGATGGTTCGGTTTTTAATTTTTCAAAAACCGAAAATTTTTGGTTCGGTTTCGGTTTTTGTTCAAAAACCGAACCGTAAAAACCGAACCAAACCGAACCAAATCAGTTTTATAATAATATATAATTAATATAATATAAATAAATAAATGATAACTAAAAATTTTAAATTTATATTTATTTTATGGATGAAATTATTATAATATATATTATCTTAATGTTTATATATATGTTTATCGTGTACGTGTGTTTACTTGATAATATGTCGTTACAATGACAATGATCATACTATGTGTATTTTCACATGCATGTGTGTGTCTCTCATTTATATGTGTATAATTGTAAAATTTTGTGTAAACATTATTAGGCTCATATTGACAAAATTTTTTTAAAAAAATAACCAATTTTCTACGTAAAACAAGTTTACTAATATAAATTAGCAAAAACCAAATTTAAACGGTTTGAAACCGAAAAAAACCGAACCGCCAAAAACCAAGTGGTTTCGGTTTTTGGTTTTATAAAAACCGAATATTTCTGTTCGGTTTCGGTTTTAGCCAAAAATCGACCCAAACCGAACCGTGCACACCCCTACTGAAGAGGTTGTGACTCAACAACCTGAACCTGAGCTTAGAAAAAGCAAAAGGAATAGGACTTCAAAGAACTTTGGACCTAAATTTCAATTATACTTAATTGACAGAACAAGGGATGAGGTCTCTGACCAACGCTCCTATTGCTTTTCATGTTGAGGATAACCCCAAAGCATTTGATGAAGCAATAAAGTCTCAGGATGTTGCTTTCTGAAAAGAATCAATTAATGATGAGATGGATTCCATCTTGGGCAACAATACTTGAGTGTTGGCTGATCTACCTCCAGGTCGCAAACCTTTTGGTTGCAAATGGATCTTTAAAAGAAAACCGAAGGTAGATGAAACTATTGAAAACTTCAAGGCTAGACTAGTCATTCAGGGCTTTAGACAAAAGTCAGAGATATACTACTTTGATACTTATACTCCAATGGCACATATTAGTACCATAAAACTGTTGATTGCTATGGCATCTATTCACAATCTGATTATTCATCATATGGGTGTGAAGACAACATTCTTGAATGGTGAATTGGATGAGGAGGTCTATATGAACCAACCTCTGGGCTTTATCCTGCCTGACAATGAAAATAAGGTGTGTAAACTGATTAAGTCTCTATATGGACTGAAGCATGCACCTAAGCAATGGTATCAAAAAGTTGTTGAAGTGATTTTGTCTAGTGGTTATCCATACTACATATAATATAGATTCCATCTTCTCTCCTCATTAATGCACAACTCAATTTTAAGTAATACAATTAATAAAGCTTATGGTACAATCCATAAATGCATAAAACTTAACTTTAAGTAATACAACTTATCAAGTTTATGGTACAATCCTTAAATGCACAAACCTTTTATCCATTAAATGTCTCTTAAACATTAAATTTAAGCAATACACATGATAAAGCATATGATACAAATATAAACTAATTAAATACACTAATTAATGTTATTTTTAAAACACTCATAAAAAGAAAAATACATATTATTATACATATTATACAAACTAAGAAAAACACAAAGCTTCATACAATTTATATGCCAAGTTCTTGGTTCATATGGTTTTGAAAATCGGATCGGACCAACCGGTTTATCCGGGAACCAGAGTGGCCACCAGGTCGACTAGCTAATAACAACCGTCCGAAAAGGAACGCATGAGACCGGTCGGAACCAGGAAACAGGCCGGACTCGGATCATTTTCTTTTTGTTTTTTTTCGGTTAATCAGTTCGTCATTATTATTTTTTTGCGCTTGAACTTTAATTACAAGGTACCCGCCGCTGCAACGCGCGGGTACCCTGCTAGTTTACATAACCAAGCTGACAAACGTGTATATAGCAAATTTGATGAAACTGGTAACAGAGTCATCATTTGTCTATATGTTGATGACATGCTGATCTGTGACACTGACTAGGGGTGCTCACGGTTCGAAAACCGGACCGGACCTGCCAAGACTGGACCAGACCGAAACTGAATTGGTCTAAAACGCAGACCGAGGACCGAACCAAAATGGTACGGTCCGGTCCGGGTCGGTCTTCGGTCTGGTCCGGTCCTACAAGGCATAATCATCGGGTTTTTTGTAAGACCGAACCGGACCGGACCGAGGACCGAATGTAACAAAAAGAATGGACCGAGGACTGGACCGAAATACGTTCGATCTGGTCTGGTCGGTCAGGTTTTCCGGTCCGGTCGATGATCCAATATGCTCAGCCCTAGCACTGACCAAATTCAGGTTGACCTGACAAAGGAATTATTGTCATCAAGGTTCTCTATGAAGGACATAGGAGAGGCTGATGTTATCCTTGGTATAAGGATTAAACATAGCAATTTCTTAGTCTCATTATATTGAGAATGTACTAAAGAAATTCAATTACTTTGATTGCACTCCAGTTTGTACTCCTATGGATACAAGTGAGAACCTGATGCCCAATAATGGTCAGCCTGTATTTCAACTTGAGTATTCTAGGGTGATTGGCTGCCTGATGTATGCCATGACTTGTATAAGGCCTGATATTGCTTTTGCAGTGGGTAATTTAAGCAGGTATACTAGTAATCCTGGTACTCAGTGTTGGCAAGTAATTCAGCGGATACTAAAGTACTTGAAGAAAACCATGGACTATAGTTTGATATATACTGGCTATCCTTCGGTCTTAAAAGGATACACTGATGCAAGTTGGATCAACAATACTGAATACAATTTTTCTACCAATGGTTGGGTATTCTTGCTTGGTGGAGGTGCAATTTCTTGGGCTTTCAAGAAACAAACTTTCATCACCGGTTCAACAATGGAATTTGAATTTGTGGCTTTAGCAGCTGCTAATAAGGAAGTTGAATGGTTGAGAAACCTGATCCTTGAAATTCCATTATGGTCCAAACATATAGCACCTATATCTATCTGTGGTGATAGTGCTGCTACATTGACAAAGGATAGCATGATTCGTGAGCTTATCACGAATGAGGTGGTATCTATAGAGTTTGCGAGGTCTCAACAAAACTTAGCTGATCACTTGACGAAGGGACTGGATAAAGACTTGGTTCTAAAGTCTGCTGAAGGGATGGGTTTAAAGTCCAACCAAAGTCGCTGAATGCTAGGACACCTAACTCCCTACTGAGGAAACTTGGTAGCTGAGTTCAATGTGAAAAGCTAAACATTCAGTAGACTCAAGCACATGTATTTACATATTATCCCAAATATGTGCTTCGAACCTGCTGAAAAGGAGGATGAAGTCTATACTTCTCAATGGTTAATTTCTTTGAAAAAGTGCTTAGCATGAGCATGAATAAAGAGGAACCACCTATATAAATGTTGAGGTTTTGCCGATTTAAGGAGCTCTGGACTTTTAGTTCTCACAACATTTATGAATTGGATATGGACACATGGCTTGTATACTGTCAGGAGCGTTTAAGTGTTTAAAAACTTATGTGTATTTTATCTTCAGGTATTCAAATGGGTTGAAGGGTTCGATTCTTAGAACACCCTGATTCTCGAATATTTTAATGTGTAATGTACTAAGACGGAAATTCAATCCTCGGGATATTTTCGTTTATGCACTTGTTTTGTTTAAGGTTTAATTTTCATGCAAAGGAATTGCACTAAATTGGGGAGGATTGTTGGAAATTTAGTGCAAATGTAGGAATCGAGTCATACTTGGAAATGAGTTTGGAGGTACGGAGTGTACACCCATCAAGTCACTGATTTTCCCCAACTCTTTTAGTGGTTAGATTAAATAGGTGGTTACAAATATTTAAGTGGCATATTTGACTACATTAAATGGCAGGTTTGAACATTAAATGTTTGAAACAATTTTGACCTATTCAAATGGCAGGTTTGAGTGAATTAAATGACCACATTTAATTTGGTCATGTAATCACTAATTTCTACAATTATAGAGGCTAGTTATGGAAGAGATTAATGTGCCCATTAATCTCTCATAATTTCCATTGACTAGGTTTTGAGTAAATCCCCTATAAAATAGGGATCACAATTGCATGAAAAAACACACATAAAACACAAACACTTAGAAGCGAATGGTTCTTGATATGTGCCTAAAACAAGAACAAGCATTTGGTTTTATCCCAAGGAGGTATTCGTGTAACCCAGACATAGGGTTGAATAATCTTCTTTGGAAAGTGATCACATGACTTCAAGTGATATTCGGTAAGCTTCATTGGTAATTAGTTAGCTATTGATTATCTTCACCCTGATCTGGGCTCCTACAACCAACAAACAGCCGTAGTGGTGATCAACAAACCCCATGCATAAAAGTACCCCACAATATACTCGCAGAAAAAAGAGTGCAAACTGTTTAATAGTCTATGCTAACAATCACAAGTAAAAACCTACCACCGTGTGCGGTGGTGTAGGCTGTAACAGACGACTCGCCATTGGACGTCACCACCACCGAGTGATTCAATGACCATTAAGTTCGATCTTATATGAATTAATATGATGTTTCTTGATTTAAAACCAGTTCAAATCGGTTGAACCGGTGACTTGTCATATAACAAAAAAATGTTTTAAAACATATGCAATTAACCCTCAATTAAATAACCGAGGGTCGACAATTTGTGTCATGATTCCAAATAATCAATGCAAATAGCAATTATTGGTATTAGATATGCCATCTAGTATTTATGTGAAAGTTCATATACATGTTTACTTTTGGGAGTGCTTGGATTACTTATTAAAGATAGATTATGTGTTTTGATAACTCATAATTAGATTTTCAGTTATTACAAAACGTGGTTTTGAAACATAGTTTTTGAATTTGATTTAGTTGTTTGATATCACAATAATTAGATAATTATTTTTCTGGATGTTTGGAAAATCAAATAATTTAAGGGCATAATTTGTAAAATGATTAAAGAATACATCTTTATATACGTGTTGTGTTTTATAAATTTAACAACGAAGAGTTTTCTTTCTAACATATGACAATATATTTTTGTAACTATAGACCTTTTCCATACTATAAAAGATAATCAAAATCATTTTAATATGGGTGAAAGTCATACAATAGACACATAATTTTCTAAATGTCTTTTTATGTTACGTGTAGTAAAGAAACAACTTGTATGATACCCAAACTATCAAGTTCATGCTAATATATTATAGAGAAACTCGTGTTACCGGCAAAAATTACTGAGTTATATGTGGCATATATATATATATATATATATATATATATATATATATATATATATATATATATATATATATATATATATATTGGTTTAACCCATACAATAGACGTGTATTTTTCAAATGTCTCATTATGGTACGTGTACTGAAATAACTATCTTCGTCTTTGCCATAACTACCGTGACCATCGCATCTTTTTATATGACCATCATCACCATCATGACAATCAACACATGCATAACCATCACGAGCTACCACCACGAATCACCTTGTAACGTACAACCATTGCTTTTGCCATGACCACCACCACTTAACCCACAATCTTACAACTATTTTTGTTGATTATGCACAACTAATTAAAAGGGTGTTGGCTGGGGCAGGGGTGGTGGCGAGGGTGTATGATGGTGGTGGTGGCGGCGAACGGATGACGATGATAAAGGCTAAATAGGGGCGTTTGGAACATTGCATATGAGTAACTAGGGTGTTTGGATTTGAGTTTAAGCGACATGAGACTAAAAAAAATGTAATATTTTGTCGGTTTAACCGGTAGCCGGTAAAAAATCGGCCATATTAAAACAAAATTAAAAATTCAGGTATCAAGCGATTAGTTTTTTCTATACAATACGTCAACTTAGGGTATGTTTGGCGGGGTATGGAGCTTTTTGGGGCGGTGATCGATTATGAATGAACATTTTGATTTTTAGTGCTCGTTTGGCAAAAAGAGCGGTGAGTATTTTGATTTTTATTCATCATTTGGCAAATGAGTGGTGAGTTGTGCTATTTTTTTAGGAAAGCTAATTTTTCAATGCTTGTTTAAGAAGCTTTGGCAAAAGAGCGGTGATCTGTGACAACTACTGCTCATTCCTCATGCTCACAACTACTGCTCACGAGTACAGCTCACTGTTACAGCCTACAGCTCACTGCTACTGCTCACTAATACTCCTCATATCTACTGCTTATAAGTACTCTTACTTTTAACAAACACACCCTTAAACTCTTTATATTAACCACCCTATTTAATTTAAAGGATTATAAAAAAGAATCATTGGTCTAATAACAACAAAAAAACTAGACTATTTTCAACTACCTCCATTATCAACATAGTTGACTTCTCCATCATCCCGTATCCATCCTACCCGCAAATATTTCAATCACACTACTTGCTTTAGGAGCATCAAGCCATCAACTATGGATTCTTCTTAAAAGAAATTATGAAGAGGTCTAAGAATTTTTACACAATCTAGGATTGGAAGAGTTTTAAAAAATTGTGTAACATAATAGTATTTAATTTATGGTTGAACAATTTATAAACCTTAAAAGCTTTATTTATAGTAAAAATAAGTTTATAATATATTTTTTTTATAAATTAATAACATTATAAGAGATGACAAATTTATAAACTTTTTAAAAAATCGACCGTAATCAATCAACACTATTCTTTAATTCACTATCACCAAGAAACTGCTTCTCTTAAATCACGCTTTCAAAAAGCCAATTTCTCTAAAATCAAGTTTTCAAAAAGCACATTTACAAGCTTTTCTAAAATGGGGTTATGAAGTCTTAGAAAACTTAAAAAAAACACTTTTTTGGCTTTTGTTATTCAAACACTAATTATACTATTACACATTTGAGAAGTTAAACGACGTAGTTTTTGACCCATTTTCACTATTCATTTTAAGCACTGTAGCTACAGTGCTGGGCCAAAAAAAGCCCAAAAAAAGCCTAAAAAATTTAACCCAAAAATTTGGGCCGGCCCAATTAGTTTTAAAAAGAAAAAAATAAAAATTTGTCGGCACAAAATAGGGAGGAAAAAAATGTTACAAAAGTACCGACGCATTCAGAAAAAAAATATCCGTGGTAACATTTCCGAATTGACTTAAACAGGCCCAAAAATTTGGGCCGGCCCAATTAGTTTTTTTTTTTTTTAAATTTGTTGGCACAAAATAGGGAGGAAAAAAATGTTACAAAAGTACCGACGCATTCAGATAAAAAAATATCCGCGGTAACATTTCCGAATTGACTTAAACAGGCCCAAAAATTTGGGCCGGCCCAATTATAAAAAAATACCCGCGGTAACATTTCCGAATTGACTATACTGAAAAAAATTTTGGGGTCGCCCAATACTAAAAAAATAACGCGCCTCGATAACATGTTCATGAATTGACTATACTGAAAAAGTATACCCGCACTATTAAATAGGAGACCGACAAAAAAAACTCGCACAAAATTAAAAGGAAAAACAAAAAAGAATTAAATTACAACGCAACCCACACAACGCGCGAAAAATTACGCCCCGCATAACGTGCAAAAAAAAATGTAACTTACACTCTTAAACATAAAAAAATAAATAAAAATAAATCAATAACACATTCAACAAAAAGTAAAACTAAGTCGGTTTGACACTGCTAGAGTGCTTAAAATGAATAGTGCTACTTAGCGCGACATACCACCCGGCCCCATGGCTCGCGTACGTGTTCATCGAGCAAAAAAAAAACATCTTATTATCCTTCTCAATTTTTTTGGCCAAAAATTAGAAAATATTTTTTTACAGAAAATAATCTCAAACTTTATCGATTTAACACGCTCTATCGGCTGGCCAAAAAAAAAAAACGCGCGATTATCATTTTATATAAGAACAAAAACAAACTATTAAACATGAGACCGAAAAAATAAACCCAAAAAAAAATTAATGCCCCACAACAACGCGCAAAAAATTAACGCCCGCAACAACGCACGGTTAATCTTGCTTGTTTTAAATTATTTGCGTTTTCAAACCACAAGAAACAGATAATTACGCATTTTCATTCTCTTGCACTATTACTCTATTAGCAATCGACAACGAAAGAATTCAACAAAAGTCAGAACACAAAAAGAAATCAAACCTTAGTAGACAGTTTAA
>BQNB010016882.1:2444-47485 GCA_026074375.1 Tanacetum coccineum | reverse complement strand
TTTCATATCACCAATTCAATTGTACAACTAATGTCAAGCCATTGCGACCATCTAAATCACCATTATTGTTCAATTTTCTTTTTCTTTTTTCTGCATTTGAACTAACTCGTTTTTATTGAATTTAGGATCTTATTATATCACACCTTATTTTGAAAATCTCACGTAAGTGACTTTTGAAGTTATTATTATTTAGAAAAGTTATATGTTTGATGATTTTGAAGTTGTTATTATCGTAGTTCAGCTACGATTCAAAAGGACACTACGTAAATGTTGGTGAAAAATTAAAGATACTCAATTTAGTGATTTCCGTGGGACATTTGATATGATATATTTATACAGGTATCATAAATATATAATGATTTTTGGTTGTTTTTTCTCTTTAGATTGCATTGAGCGGCTATACAGAGGTGTTAACATGGATCTTGTGCTCTTAGAGAAAATGTTTTACCATGTTGAACCATAAAGATGGTAAATCAACTGCATTTATCATTGTAAATCTTTGATTTTCAAATTTTAAGGTTAACTAACTTATTTAATAACTTTTTTCATAAAAATATGGTGTGAGTTGTCTAATATCTAATTTTTATGAAACTGCTTATAGCGGGTTTTTGGGATTGTTATTAGAATCATACTTTTAAGGACTATTTGTGTTGCTTATTTAAACTTCTTATAAAGAATTTTATAATTAAGGAAAGAAAAAATTAGAAAAAATTAGGTGATTTTTAAATGATATAGTTCATATTTCATTTATCCTCTTCATCCTCGACCAATTATCTCATTTTAATAATGATTAATTTTTTCTTTTGTTGTAGGGCACAAATGTCTATGTGGATAATATTGATGTTGATGTCACTGAAGATCTACTCCGAGAAAACTTCATCCATTGTGGGACAATCACTTAAGCTAAATTTATGAGTCAAGATAAAGGTCTTAGCTAGGGAGTAAAAACTTCATACTTATGTTCTTGGTGTTTTATGGAGGGTTGTGCATACTATATTATAATTTCCATGAGGTTTTTATAATGTTTATGCTCATTGTTACCATTGATATGTTTACTACATTTTTGAGTAATGTTTTACAAGATACATGTTTCATTGGAGATTAATTTTTTTGTAAGTAGAAAAACATATCAAGTTTATGAATACTTCTCGAAAGAATGGAGTTTAATCACATACCTTATTCTAAGTTGCTTATTTATGATCATTTAACATATTTCAAAATTGATTAATAAAGTTGAATAGTTCAAGAATCATTAGTTATTACCGTTGCAAGCTAAAAACAACATATATAAGCCTCTTGGTGGTTAATTTTAGAATAATGTAGATTATACATGCTATTTTTTTCTTATGAAAAGCTTAGAATGCTCGCAGAAAGTGTTCTTTGTTGAATAAATGCGTCTCAAACCATACAAACACATGCCATTCAGATTTGAATTAACCACTAATTAAAGAAATCAGACTTTTTCTTTTTTAATATATGGTTGCTAATCACTATTAGTTTTTTTCAGTTGATTTTTTCTTTTTTTAACAAATTTGTTTTTTATTATATACAATTGCCACTTAAGTATGTTTTACATCTTTTATGTTTTAAGTCAATAACAAATGTGAGGTTGAAAGATTATACGATTATGGTACATGTCTTTTTTTTGGATTGAATATTTTTTTTATGTTTGTGACTTACATGCCTTTTGTTTAGTTGTTATAGCTATAAACATTGTAATCACACTAAATGTAATCACACTAAAAGTGATTTCCTATTCAGTTACCCATTCAAAACCTATGTTTTTCATTCCCACGATTCAAAACAAATTAGATCTACACTATATACCGATTCAAAACACTGTTATTGTTCAATTTTGTTTTTCTTTTTCTGCATTTGAACTAATTGATTTTTATTGAATTTGAGAATCTTATTATATCACACCTTATTTTGGAAATCTCAAGGTAAGTGACTTTTAAAGTTACTATTATTTAGAAAAGGTATGTGTTTAATGATTTAGAAAAGTTATATGTTTGATGATTTTGAAGTTGCTATTATTGTAATTTAGCTATGATTCAAAAGGACACTACATAAATGTTGGTGAAAAACTAAAGATACTCAATTTAGTGATTACTAAGGGACACCCAAACAAGGTACTCTTTGATATGATATATTTATACATTTGAGATTTTCATTATATTATTTTTCTTGAATGAATTATTATCAAATAGATAGAATTGTGGTAACATCTTAAGTGCATAATATGAGAGTTTTCTTTGCAAATTGGCCTCATGTTACTGTTAGACCAATATAGTATCTTTAGTTTAAAGGACTTATGTCATGATGTCATATTGTTGTTTTACATCAAACACTTTCTTTAAAGGTTCTTTTATTTAATTCTTACATGTATCATAAATCCATAATAATAGAAAGATTTTTGGCTGTTTTTTCTCTTTAGGTTGCACTCACCGGCTATACAGAGGCGTTAACATGGATCATGTCCTTTTATAGAAAAAGTTTTACCATGTTGAAACGTAAAGATGGTAAATCAACATGCATTTATCATTGGAAATCTTAGATCCTCATATTCTAAGGTTAAATAACTTATTTAATAACGTTTTTCATAAAAATGTGGTGTGAGTTGTCTAATATCTAATTTAATAATTGACATTATTTCAAAAAGGTTATGCGGAGCCGTCTAAGATGGGGTACTGAAAACTGTTGCACATAACAAAGATCATTCAAATCCTATCAAGGTAATATTCCAAGATATTTGTATGGTGTTCTAAAACTTTTGAGACATAATGGGGTTTTGCAACTCTTGAAGAGGTGTTTGGGCTGATTCCAAATAGCAACTTTAAATTGGAGATTGGGTCGTTTTAAGGGGTGTTTGTATTTGCTTAAAACTGCATTTTAATGGTTGTTTAAGCTAATTTATTGTGAGTATATTTTCATATCACGAATTCAATTGTACAATTAATGTCAAGCCATTTCGACCATCTAAATCACCATTATTGTTCAATTTTCTTTTTCTTTTTCTGCATTTGAACTAATTCATTTTTATTGAATTTCAGGATCTTATTATATCACACCTTATTTTGAAAATCTCAGGTAAGTGACTTTTGAAGTTATTATTATTTAGAAAAGTTATATGTTTGATGATTTTGAAGTTGTTATTATCGTAGTTTAGCTACGATTCAAAAGGACACTACGTAAATGTTGGTGAAAAATTAAAGATACTCAATTTAGTGATTTCCATGGTACATTTGATATGATATATTTATACAGGTATCATAAATCCATAATAATAGAATGATTTTTGGTTGTTTTCTCTCTTTAGATTGCATTGAGCGGCTATACAGAGGTGTTAACATGGATCTTGTGCTCTTAGAGAAAATGTTTTACCATGTTGAACCATAAAGATGGTAAATCAACTGCATTTATCATGGGAAATCTTTGATTTTCAAAATTTAAGGTTAACTAACTTATTTAATAACTTTTTCATAAAAATATGGTGTGAGTTGTCTAATATCTTAATTTTTTAGAAACTGTAGCAGTTTTTTTGGGATTGTTATTAGAATAATACTTTTAAGGACTATTTGTGTTGCTTATTTAAACTTCTTATAATGAAATTTAGAATTAAGGAAAGAAAAAATTAAAAAAAATTAGGTGCTTTTTAAATGATATAGTTCATATTTCATTTATCCTCTTCATCCTCGACCAATTATCTCATTTTAATAATGATTAATTTTTTCTTTTGTTGTAGGGCATAAATGTCTATGTGGATAATATTGATGTTGATGTCACTGAAGATCTACTCCGAGAAAACTTCAACCATTGTGGGAAAATCACTTAAGCTAAATTTATGTGTCAAGATAAAGGTCTTAGCTAGGGAGTAAAAACTTCATACTTATGTTCTTGGTGTTTTATGGAGGGTTGTGCATACTATATTATAATTTCCATGAGGTTTTTATAATGTTTATGCTCATTGTTACCATTGATATGTTTACTACATTTTTGAGTAATGTTTTACAAGATACATGTTTCATTGGAGATTAATTTTTTTTTAAGTAGAAAAACATATCAAGTTTATGAATACTTCTTGAAAGAATGGAGTTTAATCACATAACTTATTCTAAGTTGCTTATTTATGATTATTTAACATATTTTGAAATTGATTAATAAAGTTGAATAGGTCAAGAATCATTAGTTATTACCGTTGCAAGCTAAAAACAACATATATAAGCTTCTTGGTGGTTAATTTTAGAATAATGTAGATTATACATGCTATTCTTTTCTTATGAAAAGCTTAGAATGCTCGCAGAAAGTGTTCTTTGTTGAATAAACGCGTCTCAAACCATACGAACACATGGCATTGAGATTTGAATTAACCACTAATTAAAGAAATCGGACTTTTTCTTTTTTAATATATACTAATAGTTTTTTTCTGTTGATTTTTTCTTTTTCTAACAAATTTGTTTTTTATTTTTTTTTGAACGGCAATTAGAAATTTTATTAAAAAATGCTAGTAAGAAGCTAGCAAGAAAAAGACACACACAAATCGATCCAACAGACAAAAGAAAAAAGAAACAGAATAAGTTCTAACGATCCAAAACAAACACGCAAAAAAACCGACGGCTACTGAAATCAGAAGGGAGATCCCAACGCGACGCCTAAAAAAAAGACCTCCCATGGACGAAGCCGAACACCCGTTGAAACGTACCACAAATGCAAAGAGATCTAACTGGCATTCTTTGTTCGTCTCTTTAATGCATTGTGTAGGAGAATAGTTTCTTTTACATTGCCATAATAACTCCAAATCTGTAAATCGCTTGGAAAAATCTTCCACATATTAATATGCCGCTAGAAGAACGACCCTTGAATATTCCTTTGTATCTCTAAGAGCTCCATAGCGTTTTTTTCAGAATCTAGCATCGTCAGAATTTATGTAGGAACCAACCAAATCACGTCCACGTAGAAACAATACTCTTAGCAATGTTTAAGATCATTACCCGGAGCGTAGATGAACACAATGCTAGACCATTTGCAACATTGAATATTTACTCATTCCAAAGATGACTTAGTCGATGGTTAAAAAGAATACATCACGCATTATCTCTCATGGCATCAATACCACGATCACCATCAAAATGATACCTCCAGATTTACCTTCCACATTATTAGACAAACTATATATTTACACCCCAACATTTCTCAGTAACTATTGTTAAACAATCTTCAATACTTTTTCCAAACATCATCGTCCAATTTTCTTTCCATACAATCCCTTGACACATATGTACACCCCCATCATGTGATTCCAATGATCCCGCTTCTTCAAAGAGTCCACCGATTTACAGGAGCGTTCATTTCGTAACCCATTTGCTCCTTCTTATCATTGATCTCCCTTTGCAACTTGTAACCGTTTATACTATGTAAATCCTGATCATATCCCGACTCTTCTGAATCATAATCATGTTAGTGAGATAGTATTCCCTTAATGAATGCAAAATCAGGTACCCAATTTGCAAACTCACGAACTCTAACCTGGTATCTACTCCCTTGATAGAAACCAGACACGAATCATGATGTGAGTTTTTATTTTGTTTGGGATACAACCCTACCATTGGGCATATATTTTTCCATCAGCGTCATCATCTACAAAAACCGTTTACTCACCCAATGTGCTGCTATCTTTTAAATGCATGAGTATCCATTCATTGATGGCAGTCCCATCTATTTCGATCCAGATCATTCGTCTCACGGAATTATGAAATTATGTACACACGTGTTCGTTGGGTAAAAATACAATACCATCTCCGTGATTTTTTTTTAAAACTTTAACCTTGACGTCGTCACTCTCACATGGCTGAATCAATATCCAGAGCCAGAGTCCCCCCATGTTTGCACTGAAATTAGAGAACCCCCACTGTTTTCTAAAACGCGATAAAATACTAATTATTAGATGAACAATCCCTTATACCTTTTGAGCTAGAACTAACACTTGAAGTATCAGATAATCCCAATAAATCAGAGTTTTCGAGGTGAATATTTTATGTTATTGGCCCAGCCAATACTGGTTTTTGAAGTCCCCTCCTTACCATTCAATACAATGGCATAAGATCGTCCTCCCGGTGTGGGACTAGCCTTGACCCGTTTCGTGAAGGATTATGTGTTATTCGATTTGTTTTCTGATGAATTGTTCGGTTGTGAGTTTTTGTTTACGATCGATTTTAACGTGCAATTGAAGCAAACAGAAGAGACTCCCCAATCCAGATCTGTTTAATCATTCCAATAATTCGCGTAGATCTAGGTTTTTGATGAAACGAAACGAATCCGAAGCGACGACCTGATTTGGGATAACTTTCGAGCGATGTACACATCTGCAACCACTCCGTTGCCTATCACAAAGCTTCCAAAGATCTTTAAAAGACAATGTGTTGAAAATTAGTTTACAAAATTCGTGATCGAGAGTGTGGAGATTTTTGGAAATTGGGTGTTGGGATGTTGGATGAGGCCCTTATCATTGGAGATTTTAGGGTTCTTGATTGGGGGTTTTCAATTTAGGGTTCTTGATTTGGGGATCTTTTTTTCCAAATTTGTTTTTTATTATATACAATTGCCACTTAAGTATGTTTTACATCTTTTATGTTTTAAGTCAATAACAAATGTGAGGTTGAAAGATTATACGATTATGGTACATGTCTTTTTTTTGGATTGAATATTTTTTTATGTTTGTACTTACCGAATTCCTTTTTGTTTAGTTGTTATAGCTATAAACATTGTAATCACTCAAAAAGGTAATCACACTAAAAGTGATTTCCTATTCAGTTACCGATTCAAAACCTATGTTTTTCATTCCCACGATTCAAAACAAATTAGATCTACACTATATTACCGATTTCAAAATCACTGTATTTGTTCAATTTTGTTTTTCTTTTTCTGCATTTGAACTAATTGATTTTTATTGAATTTGAGAATCTTATTATATCACACCTTATTTTGGAAATCTCAAGGTAAGTGAATTTTAAAGTTACTATTATTTAGAAAAGGTATGTGTTTAATGATTTAGAAAAGTTATATGTTTGATGATTTTGAAGTTGCTATTATTGTAATTTTAGACATATGATTCAAAAGACACTACATAACTTTGGTGAAAAATCAAAAGATTACTCAAGTGTTAGTGAATACTAAGGAACACCCAAACAAGGTACTCTTGATATGTAAATATTTATACATTGAGATTTCATTATATTATCTTTTCTGAATGAATTATTATCAAATAGATAGAATTGTGCTATTTTTTTCTTATGAAAAGCTTAGAATGCTCGCAGAAAGTGTTCTTTGTTGAATAAACGCGTCTCAAACCATACGAACACATGGCATTGAGATTTGAATTAACCACTAATTAAAGAAATCAGACTTTTTCTTTTTTAATATATACTAATAGTTTTTTTCTGTTGATTTTTTCTTTTTTTGACAAATTTGTTTTTTATTATATACAATTGCCACTTAAGTATGTTTTACATCTTTTATGTTTTAAGTCAATAACATTAGGAAGATTATGAAGTGAATAAAGTTTTTATTAATTCATTAATATTGAGATTAAAATTTATTATAGTAAAAATGATGTAAAATGTAACACTTCACTTATTTCATATATTCTTTTTTTAGTATTTTCGAAACACGTATGGGGTTATAAGTGTTAATATAAAAAGTAATATATGTTATCAAACTCTTATAAAATGTCAACATTTGTTACGTGTGTTTGTTGTTGCACATATATTAAATGCCTTTTATAATGTTGCAAAATTTTATTTGTATCGTAATGTAGCATTAATATTTTTTAGAGTTAAGTACATTTTTGGTCCTTGTGGTTTGGTGCATTTTCTCACTTTTGGTCCAAAAATAAAAAAAGGTCTGGTTTTGGTCCAAAACACATAGTTTCGTTCCACTTTTGGTCCAAGAAAAATAGTTTCGTTACACTTTTGGTCCAAAAAAATAGTTTCGTTTCACTTTTAGTCCAAAAATTTTAGTGCAAATTCACGGGATTGGACTAAAAGTGGACTGAAACTATGTTTTTGGACCAAAAGTGAACCTTTTTTGAATTTTGGACCAAAAGTGAACTCGCACCAAACCACAAGGACCAAAAATGTACTTAACTCTATTTTTTATTCATACATCTAATATATCATTTATTTATATAATATCACCAATTGATCTCTTATATAAACACTATTCAAAGATTTTAAATTTAGGCTCCTTCTATTTCACGAGTCAATAAACTACATTGTTGTTTTAAGACCCGTAGCTTTTCACACATGGAAAAATATACGTTGATGTTTCAAGAGTCAAAAGCAAAAGAGGTTTGAAGGTTGTCGTTTGTGATGAGGATGATAATATCTTGAAAACTACTACAAATGTTGTCTACACAGAAGCACTTCAAGATTTATAATCAAGGTTCAAGAGGTATGTACAATATACATATGACATGTTTTATACCATATTTTAAATTTTAATATGTTTAATCATCACACCCTACTATTTACTTATATTTCATGTGAGTAGTTAGGTTTCTCACGGGAACGGACATGAACTGACTATGTAACTTGATTTATCGTGCAACCGACCATCATATTGTTATTCAAAACCATTAAATTTGGGGAAGACAAGCATGAATCTTGCCATTCAATACCACTTTCGAAATATTAATGAAACATGTTAATTTATTTTTACTCTATTCACACGACATAACTTTCTTAATCAAAAGATATTAATTAAAAACCCCGGATTCTAGCGTTGAATTGAAACTTCTTATTGGCTCCATAAGCCCTCAACAGATATTGGTGCAATGTTAAAAAGAATGAATCTTAATCTTTGGGATGAAGCGCCAATGGAAAATAAGCTTTGTTTGGAGGCCTTAGATCACTCTTTAAAGAGACATAACTAACGAAGAATAGGTAATGACAAACCTGTCAACAACCTTTTGGAAACATGTTGATGGTCTTTGGCAGTGATTTTGGGCAAATTCACCCGATTATTCCAAAAGGTTCACGGCAAGACATTGTAAGTGCATCTTTAAAGCAGCCTTACTTGTGGGACCATTGGCAATGATTACTTAATAAACTGCAAAAAGGCTGACTCCTTGGGCTCACGCCTTGAAGAGTGACAAAATAATGGAACATTCGCATAATGATATTGAAAGTGCGGAGACGCGAGCTTGGAGAACCACGACGGAGAGGAATCTATAAGATCTACTGGCAGAAATTATAATTGATGCACAAACTGATCCTGTAACTCTATTATGTGGGTATTTACTTACCCAAACATTTTGGATAACATAAATGATCCGTCGTACTTCCAAGAAAAGGAAATTCTTACTCCAACAAATGAACTCGTGGACAACATAAACGAGCATTTGTTGGAGAAATTCCGAGGAGAAGAAATGGTTTACTTAAGATGCGAACGATGCAGAACTCGTCATAGTTTGCGACGAATGTGTCTGTTGAGTGTTGGTCAATGTGAGACTAATATGCTTCATACTTCTTAATTTGTTGCAAGAGAAGATTGTGAATCATGAAAGATACAATATTAATGGTTAAAGAGATTTTCTGAATGCCAAAAAAATTAGGTACATTACTCGCAACCCGTTATTATAATGTCTATCGATTTTGATCGCATACTCTGATATAAATTATTAATTTTCCATCACTAATTTAATGGTGTTATTGTTAAAAATAGGCTTAAAGCCATTAGAAAAAGTTGGAGATGTTTTCCATCAAGATATAATGAGAATGGGAGTTTGGTGAAGCAAGGTGCTTAAAAACGGATACAAATAAGATCTAAATTATCTAGATGAAATTTAAATAAAAAATAGGTGGAAATAATAAATAAATTAGGCGGAAAATCAGCATGTCAACTTTCTTATATTAATCGGTTTTACACCGTAAGTTACTCTGATGTAGAAATAAAGAAAGTATGTTGTTATTAAATGGACTTTTTATGCTAACAAGTTTGGTTTTATAATTTTTGGAGCCAAACATGAATCCAGTTTGATTTATATATCGAACAAATATTTTTTAATGAATATTCCCTAAACTATATGAAGCTCTCTGGTCAAACTCAAATAGTTCTTCAACCTACTGTTTGGATCTCTAGTTAACTATATTCTTTCTTTCATTTATAATGGAAACACTAGACTTCAATACTACAAGCATAAAAGCTTGACTAAGGTTACGATCCGGGTTGACACTAAATAAAACAATGACACACTACTATCGTTAGCTCACACACTACTACACAAATTGACATAGAACCCCCTTAATAGAGCCCGGTTTTTGTGAAAAACGGGCTTTAAAGGGATTTTGCCTGATATAGAGCCATGTTTTCCCGCAGAGAACCGGGCTCTATGTGAAAAGCTCTTAGTTCCCCGTTTTTTGCTTCAAAACCGGGCTCTATTCTTATTATAGAGCCATGTTTCCCCCTGAATCACCGGGCTTTACGTGTTTAACCTTTAGAGCCCGTTTCTTCTACAAAACCGGGCTTTATTGTTTCTTTATTTTTTTTATCACAGATTGTTTGCAAGGCTGTCACTTAGGCGGGTTTTCAAATGAATGTAAAAAACTTAAATCTTTGGGCGCCTTATTTGCCTCCCAAATTTTCATTACTTACACAAAAACCTAACTAAACTTTTCCCCACTTCTCTCACAAACCCTAACCTCTAACCTTCACTGTCGCTTACTGCCCCCACTTAACCACCATCACGCACCACCATCATCACCACCATCGCACACCATTACCGTCACAGACCACCTTTGTCACGCAAAGCCAGAGAGACTAAGCTAATTCGGAGGTACCAAAATGCTACAATTGATGTTGTTGTTCAATTGACCTTTTTAATATATCTCATGTATTTTGTTCTTATCTTTATTCCGGACTCAGGAGTAAGTTGTGTCTGTTTATATTTTTTTTGTATTGTTAGATAATTAAGTATTGATTTCGGAATGAAATTGTTGAAATTGGTTGTTTTTAAGCTCTTTATGGGATTTATAAAATTACATGACAATAAAATACATCTTTTTTTCGATAGAAAGACAATATAATCAGTTGTAAATGGGTGTTTTTGTTGTATTTTACTGTGATAAATGGGTGTTTTAGTTGTGCTATTAGATGTCATAAATCGGGCGTTTGGTGCTGGTAAAACTTTTTTGCTCGCACAACTAGGGTGTTTGAGCCTGCTCGCACAAAACCTTTTTTTGTCATAAATAGGATATCTGGTTGTGGTGTTTGCTGTCGTAAATGGGGTGTTTGGTTTTGGTGTTTGCTGTCATAATTGGGTGTTTATGCGTGCGATTTCTCTCAAATTAGGACAATCACATTCTAACTTTATGACCAAGGTGCCAAGCTATGTAGGACTCCGAGTGGACTGCAAGTTAGAAGGTCTTGGATTGGTTCTTTTGAGGAGTAATTTTATATGGTCGTCTAGCCGCTTATGGGGCGAGTCAGTTCAGTTTGTCCCCCCCCCCCCCCCATTTTTTGGGTAAAAACAAAAATTTTCTTTTTTGTATTGAGGGGTTTTCATGTAGCATGAACAGATTCTTTTTGGTATCTTAACTAATGATTGGATATCTTGTGTCTAAACATTAATGAAGTTTTTCCAGTATAGACCTTGCTAGCCCATTACCGTTAAGCATGCATAAAAGTCAGAATATGAAAAGGAGCCTAAGCAATGAGGAACCACAAGCGGAAACAAGTCACTTGCGGGCACCAAAGAAAGGTCACATACGACTGGTATGTACAGTGGCTTTTCTTTATGTTTCTAAGTTTGCTTTTGATGCATATGTTGTGTTTGCCGACTTCATTACTTACAGTTTGCTATAACATATAAGGTTGTGAATTAGTATTCACATTTGTATAACAATATACTTCTCTATGGTAATATCAATAGTTCTGTTTAAAGAAATATAAATCATAGATGAATCAGTAGATAAATATTGAAGACATAAATAATGTTTCAGCGTTGTCTACTGGATGTTGTTGAACCAATATATTCACGATTGATTTTCCACGCCATGTTAAGCCTAACCGTCTTTATGTTTAAACCGAGAATATGATTCTAACCATGTTAGCATTCTTTATTTTAGGGACATGATTTGAAGGATGTAATTATGCAGTGCACAAGGATCTGTTTTCTCATTCGTTCGGTTAAATCTAAGTAATGATAATTTTTTGGATTATTTTACGTGTATCAGTGGTATGGAAGTAGTTAATGACGATGTTCACCTATGTTTCTAGACCACATATTACATGGACACTGATTTTTTTCTCTCTCAAAATATAGACCTGTCTGTGCCAAAAGGTAACTCTAGCTTCCTCAACGCCGGCTTCTAAACCATGACTGATTTAAATTTTCGGATGTGTTACTACTACATATTTCCAAGCAGCATTGGGTTAAGGGTAACACTACTACCACAAAAGTATAATAAATAAACTCTTATAAAATGTCAACATTTGTTACGTGTGTTTGTTGTTGCACATATATTAAATGCCTTTTATAATGTTGCAAAATTTTATTTGTATCGTAATGTAGCATTAATATTTTTTAGAGTTAAGTACATTTTTGGTCCTTGTGGTTTGGTGCATTTTCTCACTTTTTGTCCAAAAATAAAAAAAGGTCTGGTTTTGGTCCAAAACACATAGTTTCGTTCCACTTTTGGTCCAAGAAAAATAGTTTCGTTACACTTTTGGTCAAAAAATAGTTTCGTTTCACTTTTAGTCCAAAATTTTTAGTCCAAAAATAGTTTCGTTTCACTTTTGGATAACATAAATGATCCGTCGTACTTCCAAGAAAAGGAAATTCTTACTCCAACAAATGAACTCGTGGACAACATAAACTAGCAATTGTTGGAGAAATTCCGAGGAGAAGAAATGGTTTACTTAAGTTGCGACGATGTTACTCGTCATGGTTGCGACGAATGTGTCTGTTGAGTTTTGGTTCAATGAGAGTCTATATGCTTCATACTTTCCTTAATTTGTTGCAAGAGTAGTTTGTAAACATGAAAGATACCATTATTAATGGTTAATGGATTTTCTGTAGGCCAAAAAAAATTGGGTACATATACTCGCACCCGTTATAATAATGTCTTTGATTTTGATCGACATACTCGGATATAAATTATAATTTCATCACTAGTTATTGAGTGTTATTTGTTAAAATAGGCTTAAAGCCATTAAATATGTTGGAATGTTTTCCATCAAGATTTAATGAGAATGGGAGTTTGTGAAGCAGAGGTGGTTAAACGGATACAAATAAGATCTAAATTATCTAGATGAAATTTAAATAAAAAATAGGTGGAAATAATAAATAAATTAGGCGGAAAATCAACATGTCAACTTTCTTATATTAATCGGTTTTACACCGTAAGTTACTCTGATGTAGAAATAAAGAAAGTATGTTGTTATTAAATGGACTTTTTATGCTAACAAGTTTGGTTTATATTTTTGAGCCAAACATGAATCTGTTTGATTTTATATATCGGAACAATATTTTTTAATGAATATTCTTAAGCTATATGAACTCTCTGGTTAAACTCAAATAGTTCTTCAACCTACTGTTTGGATCTCTAGCTAACTATATTCTTTCTTTCATTTATAATGGATACACTAGACTTCAATACTACAAGCATAAAAGCTTGACTAAGGTTCACGATCCGGGTTGACACTGAATAAAACAATGACACTACAGTCAGAATTTCGTCAACAGAAGTAGAAAACCACAATCGTTCGCTCACACTTCAAGTCCGTTCCACTTTATCCAGTAATATATGGCTTTCGTATATTACACAATTTAGATTATAACATTTAGCAGAAAAGAGGCATCAATATGTTACCGAAGGTATTGATCATCACTTTCGGAACTAGTTGAAGCAACAAGCTTCACACAAGTGAACAACCAAAAGGAACTACCAAAAAACATTAAGGTTACTTTTTATGAGAATAAGAACACATGATCGAGTATAGAACTATGAAATTTTACAGCATTCACTGATTAAATCATGTAAATAATGTTATTTGCCTTCTATTTGATACAAGGGTGTCATAACCTCTTCACTAAAGTTAAGTAGCTTGGATTCTTACACTTTTACATACATAAAACCAAAACACAGATTGGAACAATAAGATTAAGGAAGTATATGTAACAATTCTGAAAAGAAGAAGAAATTTGAGCAACCTAGAGGACAATAGAAAACACCCTACTTTGAGGACAACCGTCTACGACATCTTCCGGGCTGTATTCGCTTACCATGAGAAGCTTCACCCAAAACTACCTCATTTACCAGATCCTTGAAGATCAATCTTTCAACTTCCAATGCAATTACAGGAAGTTCACCATCATAATCTGTCCAACTTTCTGCACGATTCAGTACTTCCTCCCACAAAATGGTTTTCAACCCGTCATCTTCCTCATCTAAATTGACATCTTCTTTTTTCTTCTTCACTTATAGTAGCTCTTCTATCTCCACACATAGATCCCTTAAACGCTTTTGCCCGTTTAATGTCTTGTTCGCTAGCTTAAAAGACTTGCTTGAAAAAGATTCGAGTGAAGGTACCACTAAAGCTAACTTCTTTGCAAGAACCTCATTAACAGTATCGAAAATTAGCTTCCTATGGAATTTTTCTTTATTAAGTAACTTTTTATTTGAAGGTTCTTGCTTTGGTAAATTACTGAATTTGGTTTGTTCCAATATAAAAAATAACTCAGGGTTAATCGGGTGGCCCGAAGAGTGGAACTGGAATGTTATGAGGCTCGACCCGAGGTCTGTTAGGAGAAGCCCTGATGCTAATAGGATTTCAGAAATATACCTATCATCCGGCTTTGGGTTTTCAGATAGAGATGCAATGGCTTAGTTGAGCCTTGTGAGTTTTGGAACCAAATGCTCGATGGTTTGCAGCTTTTTGTGGTTAATCTCAAAAGAAACACCGAAGTTGAGTGTGTTAGGAATAACATCATCTGGCATTTCGCATTGATCTTTAATCACTTGGATATAATCATCTATGAAAACAAAGCTAGCGTCAATTCGTGAAAAATCAAGCACGATAACCACTTCACAAGACACTTGAGTTCCTCTGTAACTAGCTTTTTTCAGTTCATCAACAACCTCACGGGGTTGATCTTCATTTTGTTTAACGTTTGAATATTTTGATCTTCTTTGTACGCCAGGAGCACTTAAAGACCTGACCTTAGCCTGTGAAGACTTAGTGTGCGACATGTAGTTGGGGTGGTCAGAGTAGCCACTAAGACAGCTTCGAGAACCGTCATTTTACCTGGAATAAATGGGACCATTCTCGTTGACGCGTGGCCTTTAAAAGTAACCGCATAAAATGGAGGGCTCACGCCCATTTCTTGTTTTGGATTGATTGTAGCAGAATCGGGTAAAGCTTCTTGTCCCATCAATTTTGCCACAACACTAGGTGGGCGTGACTGAACCGATCCTCGGTCAGCAGAGATGACCTTGTCATGGTTATATTGTTTGTGGGATGATTTGAACAAGGTCCAACCACGTCGTTTTGGGTCTGATGGTTTGAACCCGAATAGTGACTTAAAGAAATTTGATATTTTACCCATTTTTCTCTGTGCATTTTAGCGAGAAAGATTAGAGGAAGATGTGTTTGTGTGTTTTTTATGAGGTGAATAATTCTTTATGTATAAGAAAGGTCAAGGTTATGATTAGGAAGTCATTACTATAATTCATTAACTAGACATTAGCTCTTAAAGAAATTGGATCTCCCATCAAGATACAATATCCTACGTAGTTTTATCATGGTATCTAAATATTATTTAATTACTCTTAATATTAAGTACCGATATAAATCTATTTCTATTTTTTTATTAAAACAGACTTTTTTTACAATTCTTTGAAGGAGCATGATTAATTAGTGTTGATGTATCATTCTCATGTTTACTCTCTTATATGGTATTCACAACAGTATAGAATAAGTCAAACCCGTCTAAGTAACCGTTTCAACATTGTGGTTTCATGTCATAAAGACATTCCACAAATAGATCTCAATCTTCTCCAATTCATTCTATAAAAAAATCAATCACCACTATTGTAATTGATCATATTTTTAGCAACAGTTACAATCACATCAATCACACAAGACTAACACACGGAATGGATCACAGTTGTCTTTTGTGGCGACTTTGTTACAATTAGTTTATTCTTTTTCATTGTTATGTCTTCGAGTTTGTATAAACAAGATATAATTGGGTCTCAATAATATGTATTAACTTGTGCTAATTAGGTCTAAATAATTTATGAATTACGAAATCATATTGAAAAAAAAATCCTAAAAACATTATTTGAGGCTAATGGCCGAAATGGTGTTTCTTTTTTAAAAGCCTTTAATAATTTAGTATATGCGAAATACGATTGAATAAACCATAAAAAGTATGATTTGAGGCTAATGGGTGCAATGGTATTTTATTTTGTAAGAATTTTTGTTTGAAATTCTTTCGGGTCAAAGTTGCCTATTTGAGGCTAATGGGTGAAATACGGTTATATCAGTGATTTGTCTGATGTGAAAGACAACATTAAAATGTGTGTCCAAATTGTTCATACTGGTGCCAGTGTATAATAAACAACACATCAAGAACATGGAGCTCATTGTCATGGATGAGTATGCAAGTCTTTTTTATTTTGTAAGATTATCTTTGAAGTTTGTCCTAAGGATTCTCTCTTTACATAACATTAATAGGAAATTTTTTATCATCTAAATCTATGGTAAGTAAATATTATTTAGTTACCTTTTATATTACTGATATAAATCTATTTCTATCTATATCTATCTATCTATATCTATATCTATCTATCTATATATACTCTCTAATATAATAAGGTTTTGGACAAGTCTTCTAAGCATGAAAATTAAATGCCGCCATTAATAAAATGATGTGGATTGCCATACTTAACTAACGTGGTACAACACCTAATGCACAAATATTTTGAAAGACTAAATTAAAACACATAAAAACATTCCAAAAATAAGGTTTCAATTTGATAATGCATATCATTAAATTGGTTTTAAGGTTACACCTTTTCACTAGAGGAAGTCAAATAACACTTTTTAGTATTTATTAAATGTAATAATGCCTATCATTAGTCAAGTAAACTATTTTTGTTAATTCTCCATTTTGGTTTCAATAAATTAAAGCACATAAATACATTCCAAAATAAGGTTTCAATATGATAATGCCTATCATTAGTTTGGTTTTAAAGTCACACGTTTTAAATATTCTTATGTAACATTCCTTAATTAGCTTCAAATGTACAAAACATAATGCACAACATTTTAAATAATAATTATAAATATAAATTCTACATTAGTTTTTAATGTACATGGTTAAAACAATTTTAGTCAACAACATTTAAGGAGTGAGTTTAATGACAATAATATTGTTTCAACTTAGACCTTTTAAAAACAATAAGCCAAATAACACTTTCGTTTTGTGATTTAATGTCATAATGCCTATCCAAAAATAAGTCTTTGAGTGAATCTTCGTGTATACTCTTTCTCATTAATCATTTTATTGTGAATTTCCCCCATCATTTTTATAAATGTAATAATGCCTATCGTTAGTCAAGTAAACTATTTTTGTTAATTCTCCATTTTGGTTTCAATAAATTAAAGCACATAAATACATTCCAAAATAAGGTTTCAATATGATAATGCCTATCATTAGTTTGGTTTTAAAGTCACACGTTTTAAATATTCTTATGTAACATTCCTTAATTAGCTTCAAATGTACAAAACATAATGCACAACATTTTAAATAATAATTATAAATATAAATTCTACATTAGTTTTTAATGTACATGGTTAAAACAATTTTAGTCAACAACATTTAAGGAGTGAGTTTAATGACAATAATATTGTTTCAACTTAGACCTTTTAAAAACAATAAGCCAAATAACACTTTCGTTTTGTGATTTAATGTCATAATGCCTATCCAAAAATAAGTCTTTGAGTGAATCTTCGTGTATACTCTTTCTCATTAATCATTTTATTGTGAATTTCCCCCATCATTTTCAAATCATTGCAACCGATTCCATCACCAATTCAAAAAAACAACAATTTTGATCTATGAGGTTTAGCCGATTCAAAAACACCACGGATCTTCACTTTCGTTTTATCAATATGCGAGTGATTCTATGATGTTCACGCCCTAAAATAGGTAATTATCACATATACTCAAATAGGGTTTTGATTTAAATAAGATACTAGAGCTATTTTGATGTTTTTTAATAATAAATTTAATTTTGTTTCGATTCCATTGATTGCAGATAAATAAGTTGAAATATAAAGTTTTTGTAAAGGAAACTCACTTTGAGATTGATTTTAAACCAAAAGACATGGTTCGTGTTTGTTTTGATTTAATTCATTTTAGGGATTTTGATTGATATAGTAACTGAATTATGTGTTTCTTTGATTTAACATGTGTTGATACTTGAGTTGTTCTTACTAAATTGATTCTGATTTTTTTAGGTTGTAATTAGAGGTAGAACTACAAATGTGAGGTTTAGCCCAACAGTGGGGTTGATAGCCACTGTTGTGGTTTTCTTCTTCTACCTAACGCACCCTTAAACCATGTATAACTAGGTTTTCTCATTTATCCCGCATGATTATGCTTTATAAGGTTAGCCGTAGGGTAGATAAATGTCGAGACCAAGGATGTGGTTGTGTCTTTCGCAGCCGAATGGCTGTAACGGTGGCAGCAGCCCACTGCTACTTGTTTGCGTGCAAATGTGGTACGCCTCATGGGCTGTGACGTCCCAACTGCGAGCCAACGACTCACTGTGGTTCGTCATATGTTACTTTGCTACGCTTATGTGACATGCCGAGGCCACGACATAAGAAATCTTGTGAAAAAATCACGTATATCCTAGTGTTTATTAGTCCCTAGTGAGCCAACGCTTCACGATCACGTTCACGTTCAGGTTTAAGGTTATTGCAAATTTTCTTGGTTCGTTATTTGTTTTTCACGCATGATATGTTGTACACTAGTTTTCCGATGTGTCGTTATTTCAAGCATGGCACGACCCAAGTTTTTGCATGCGTACGTACACACGGATCATGCATGGTTTGTACCACGTATGTCGTGTACTTGCCATGCAAGGCCGAGGCCCTCGTCTAACTTGTCAAGGCTAGGTGTGTTTTGGTTGTGTCGTACGTTAGACTACGAAGTAAATGACATAATATAATAGACGTTAAGCTATGTGTTTGACTCACTGCGATCCAGGTTTGCTAGACGATGAAGAGAGGTGATGGTGACAATAAAACACGAACCTTCCTTGTTTCTATCCTTTAAAACCCAACGTCCTTTTACTCTTTGAACCCAACAAAAACTCTAACTCGAACCGTGCTTACTTCCTACTTGTTTTTGTGAATAAATTGTACTAGAAAGGAGAGTGCATGGCATCTCATTTATACAAGTAGTATTAGCTCGGTTCCTGAGACTTTCAAATTGCATGTAAAGAGGTATTATTCACTCCCACTATTGAAGAATACCACAATAGTAACACTTCCTGATACTATTTACCATCATTACTTCTTCCTAACACTATTTGAGAATATAGACTATTCTTATCTTTTTACAATTTGAATCGGGTGATGAGACGTAGCTTTGTGAATATTTGGAAAAGAAAAGAAAGAATAGGAATGGGTAGGGTAGCCATGTAAGGAATCTACATGATGATGTTCTTACTGGTATTTTTTTATTCTTTTTTTTATTACGGAGTGTCACATTTACTAACCTTCTAAATGATGCAAAGTTAATGAATACATCAGCAGTAGGGTGTGTAGCACACGCAGCTTCGATGCTGCAACAATGATTTAAAACCATATATAAGTTTCATGTTACAATCATAAGTTATTAAATATATAAAAGGGTAGCATACTATGAGAGTACTGGTATGGCAATCTCCTCTTTGCCAAAATATAGTTTCTGAAATCCTTCGGCACCACACTACAAGAAAAAGGGGTTTTTAGGACGCCGGTTAGTGTCCTATAAAATATGTTTATGGGACCTTTAAGCTAATAGGACCAATATAAAAGTGTCCTTTAGGTAAGAGTTGTAATAGATATTTAGGACACTTATGAGCGTCCTAATAAACACCACCATTATAAAACTAACTTTTTAGTCTCATAAAACTGTTTTATTGTTTTATAACATCAAAATTGTGTCCTAACATATCACCTAGTAGGATGCTTTATGGTGTTCTATTATATGTTAATCCTTCCATTCTGTTTTGAGACACATTCATGAGTTTTAAAAGATACTTTCATATGATGAAATGGTAGTGCATAAACACTTATCTTAGTACCAAAAATGGGTCCTAATATATATGTGTGCTATTATGACTAAATTTTAGGTCATAACCTTTAGCCTAATAAACATGTTTCATTTACTAGTATTCAAAATAAAAAATGCAAACAATTAACCAAACATAATATTTGACAAGTAAATATAAAGATATTACTGATAAGCATGAACAAATTTCATTTCCTTTAAAATAGCATCCAAAATAAAAGTCATATACTTGCTATCTACAACAAAGTCATATACTTGCTAAAGAGTCATTACCAAGAAATGGTAATATTTGTGCTTTCTCGATAATATCAATCAATCCATCATCATAATCCTGGAGGCTACAATGATCAATCCATATAAGCTTTGAATTGCATTTGATTCGAATGGCGTCCACATCAGGTCCTCTACCGCCTTCAAACTCTAAGTTGCATACAATCACATGTTCACATTCTTTCAACTTAAGGCCTTTGCCTGTGAATTTAATCCTTTGTCCCTATCCATCAATGGTTTTGTAAGATGAAACATTTAAGTATGATGCTAGTTCAATGGAACCCAAAACTTCAAAGACAATCCTGGTTCTTTTTTTTCAACATGCGGCTCTAAATGATCCAAGCCCGTCATCTACAATAGGTTCACAGCTTTTGAAATAGCATACTTAACAAGCTTTCTTATATTGCTTTTCGTTATGACACTGCTACAAAGAAGGGCACAGAGCCCGATTGAAAAGGGTAATAGAGCCCGATTTTTCATACGGGCTCAAAGGGGAGGGGACTCTATTAAAAAAGCAAATAGAGCCCGGTTTTTAAAACGGGATCTATTCGTTGTTATAGAGCCTGGTTTTATATTAAAAACATGGCTCTATGTAACTAAAGAAGCAAACGCGTCACTGAAATATTTAATACCTGATGTTCTGGTTTTGAAGGGACAAAATTGATTGTTTTTCTGTGTTGTGGCTTTATATGAACGGCGTTTGACCCTGAATATCTCTGAGTCAGAGTCGTCGCTATAACATGTACTTTTAACTTCCGCATGGATATTGGATTGAAGAGCTTCATCAATCACTGAATAAGCTTCATCCATTTCCTTAGCTATGTCTTTAGAACTGTTATCATCATGTGACAGTAAAGAACAAAGTATGGTTAGGTAATATCTTAATCCAAGGGTGTCGTGTCTTTACCAATTGAAGATAGAGCAGTGAGTTTGAACTTACATGGGTAACAAGGATCTCAGGAACAGAATGCTTCAAATCGCAGTCCTCCTCTCGCACTGTATATTGTATCCATCTTTAGTTAGCAGTGTAGACGGTAGAGCCATGTCACTCCCGTTTTTAATATGACGTTGAACCTCGTTGACAATATCTAAATCCTCCTCAAATATCCTGGAATTTGCCTCCATATCAAAGAGTTCATCCCTTAGAGAGAGTATAAAGTTGTTTCCAAAGGGCAAGTCAAGTGGCTTTAATTCTGATGCAGATTATACCACGTTAATGCTTACTATTAGAAAGATCAAAAAAATAAAGGGTTTTTGGCATTAAATAGTCGTGTACTTTCTTAAATGTGCTCATATGGTACGTGAACTAAAACAATTACCCATATGGTACCTCAACTTATAATTTCGTGCTAATATGGTCGCACACTTTTTTTTCCACCTGCCTGCAAACTGATGATGTGGTCTGCCAAGTCATCAAAAGTGTACGTATTTTATGTTTTCGCCCGATTTCTTATGTTTTCTTCCGTTTTTTACGTTTTCGTCCGATTTCTTACGTTTTCATCCGTTTTTTTACGTTTTCGTTCATTTTTTTAAGGTTTGTCTGATTTCTTACGTTTTCGACCGTTTTTTACGTTTTCGTCCCGTCTATTTTTGTTCGTCTTGTGTGATTTCTTACTTTTTTCCGGTTTTGTCGATTTCTTCCATTTTTGAACCCAGTGTCGTCCGTTTTTTTCGTTTTTTGTCGGACTTCTTACTTTTGTTCATCCTTTTTTTACGTTTTGTTTGTTTTTTTTACAGGTTTCTCCGATTTCTTAATGTTTTTCGTCCGTTTTTTCGTTTTAGTTTATTTTTTACATTTTTCGTCTGTTTTTTACGTCTTCGTCCGATTTTTTAATGTTTGTATCACTTCTTCTTTTCCCTTTCCTACTCCAGGTTTGTGGTGTTCGCGCCACCCGTTGTTTTGTTGTTGTTGAGAGAGATGATAGAATCCCAACCACATAATAAATCGTGACGATAGACGTAAAAAAAAACAGACGAAAATGTAAAAATAAACTAATGTTAAAAAAACGGACGAAAACATAAGAAAATCGGAGAAACCGTAAAAAACAAACAAAAAACGAAAACAAAAAAACGGATGAAATACGTAAGAAATCGGACAGAAACGTAAAAAACGGACGACAATGTAAGAAATCGGAAGAAATCGGACAAAAACGGAAAAAAGTAAGAAATCAAACGAAGACGTAACAAAATAGACGAAAACGTAAAAAAACGGACGAAAACGTAAAAAACGGTCGAAAACGTAAGAAATCAGACAAACCTTAAAAAAATGAACGAAAACGTAAAAAAACGGATGAAAACGTAAGAAATCGGACGAAAACGTAAAAAACGAAAGAAAACATAAGAAATCGGGCGAAAACATAAAATACGTACACTTTTGATGACTTGGCAGACCACATCATCAGTTTGCAGGTCAAGCAGGTGGAAAAAAAAGTGTGCGACCATATTAGCACGAAATTATAAGTTGAGGTACCATATGGGTAATTGTTTTAGTTCACGTACCATATGAGCACATTTGAGAAAGTACACGACTATTTAATGCCAAAAACCCTTTAATTTTTTGATCTTTCTAATAGTAAGCATTAACGTGGTATAATCTGAATTGCTTCAGAATTAAAGCCACTTGACTTGCCCTTTGGAAACAACTTTATACTCTCTCTAAGGGATGAACTCTTTGATATGGAGGCAAATTCCAGGATATTTGAGGAGGATTTAGATATTGTCAACGAGGTTCAACGTCATATTAAAAACGGGAGTGACATGGCTCTACCGTCTACACTGCTAGCTAAAGATGGATACAATATACAGTGCGAGAGGAGGGCTGCGATTTGAAGCATTCTGTTCCTGAGATCCTTGTTACCCATGTAAGTTCAAACTCACTGCTCTATCTTCAATTGGTAAAGACACGACACCCTTGGATTAAGATATTACCTAACCATACTTTGTTCTTTACTGTCACATGATGATAACAGTTCTAAAGACATAGCTAAGGAAATGGATGAAGCTTATTCAGTGATTGATGAAGCTCCTCAATCCAATATCCATGCGGAAGTTAAAAGTACATGTTATAGCGACGACTCTGACTCAGAGATATTCAGGGTCAAACGCCGTTCATATAAAGCCACAACACAGAAAAACAATCAATTTTGTCCCTTCAAAACCAGAACATCAGGTATTAAATATTTCAGTGACGCGTTTGCTTCTTTAGTTACATAGAGCCATGTTTTTAATATAAAACCAGGCTCTATAACAACGAATAGAGCCCGTTTTAAAAACCGGGCTCTATTTGCTTTTTTAATAGAGTCCCCTCCCCTTTGAGCCCGTATGAAAAATCGGGCTCTATTACCCTTTTCAATCGGGCTCTGTGCCCTTCTTTGTAGTAGTGTCATAACGAAAAGCAATATATGAAAGCTTGTTAAGTATGCTATTTCAAAAGCTTTGAACCTATTGTAGATGACGGGCTTGGATCATTTAGAGCCGCATGTTGAAAAAAAAGAACCAGGATTGTCTTTGAAGTTTTGGGTTCCATTGAACTAGCATCATACTTAAATGTTTCATCTTACAAAACCATTGATGGATAGGGACAAAGGATTAAATTCACAGGCAAAGGCCTTAAGTTGAAAGAATATGAACATGTGATTGTATGCAACTTAGAGTTTGAAGGCGGTAGAGGACCTGATGTGGACGCCATTCAAATCAAATGCAATTAAAAGCATATATGGATTGATCATTGTAGCCTTCAGGATTATGATGATGGATTGATTGATATTATCGAGAAAGCACAAATATTACCATTTCCTGGTAATGACTCTTTAGCAAGTATATGACTTTGTTGTAGATAGCTATATGGCTCAAAACCATCAGCTTATACTTTTCTGTTGTTGGAGTTTGGAATACTTTTATTTTGGATGCTATTTTAAAGGAAATGAAATTTGTTCATGCTTATCAGTAATATCTTTATATTTACTTGTCAAAAATTAAATCTGGTTAATTGTTTGCATTTTTTATTTTGAATACTAGTAAATGAAACATGTTTATTAGGCTAAAGGTTATGACCTAAAATTTAGTCATAATAGCACACATATATATTAGGACCCATTTTTGGTACTAAGATAAGTGTTTATGCACTACCATTTCATCATATGAAAGTATCTTTTAAAACTCATGAATGTGTCTCAAAACAGAATGGAAGGTTAAACATATAATAGAACGCCATAAAGCATCCTATTAGGTAATATGTTAGGACACAATTTTGATGTTATAAAACAATAAAACAGTTTTATGAGACTAAAAAGTTAGTTTTTTAATGGTGGTGTTTATTAGGACTCTCATAAGTGTCCTAAATATCTATTACAACTCTTACCTAAAAGACACTATTATATTGGTCCTATTAGCTTAAAGGTCCCATAAACATATTTTACAGGACACTAACCGGCGTCCTAAAAACCCCTTTTTCTTGTAGTGTGGTGCCGAAGGATTTCAGAAACTATATTTTGGCAAAGAGGAGATTGCCATACCGGTACTCTCATAGTATGCTACCCTTTTATATATTTAATAACTTATGATTGTAACATGAAACTTATATATGGTTTTAAATCATTGTTGCAGCATCGAAGCTGCGTGTGCTACACACCCTACTGCTGATGTATTCATTAACTTTGCATCATTTAGAAGGTTAGTAAATGTGACACTCCGTAATAAAAAAAAAAGAATAAAAAAATACCAGTAAGAACATCATCATGTAGATTCCTTACATGGCTACCCTACCCATTCCTATTCTTTCTTTTCTTTTCCAAATATTCACAAAGCTACGTCTCATCACCCGATTCAAATTGTAAAAAGATAAGAATAGTCTATATTCTCAAATAGTGTTAGGAAGAAGTAATGATGGTAAATAGTATCAGGAAGTGTTGCTATTGTGGTATTCTTCAATAGTGGGAGTGAATAATACCTCTTTACATGCAATTTGAAAGTCTCAGGAACCGAGCTAATACTACTTGTATAAATGAGATGCCACGCACAAGCAGCCTTCTAGCACACCCTTTTATTCACAAAAACATAGGAAGGTAAGCACGGTTTCGAGTCAGAGTTTCGTTGGGTTCAAAGAGTAAAAGGACGTTGGGTTTTAAAGGATAGAAACAAGGAAGGTTCGAGTTTTATTGTCACCATCACCTCTCCTCATCGTCTAGCAAACTTGGACCGCGGTGAGTCACACGCATAGCTTAACGTCTATTATATTATGTCATTTACTTCGTAGTCTAACGTACGACACAACCAAAACACACCTAGCCTTGACAAGTTAGACGAGGGCCTCGCCGTTGCATGCAATTAACAAACACAGACGTGGGTACAAACCATGCATGATCCGTGTGTACGTACGCAGGCAAAAACTTGGGTCGTGCCATGCATGAAATAACGACACATAGGAAAACTAGTGTACAACATATCATGCGTGAAAAAAATGAACAACGAACCAAGAAGTTTTACAAAAACTTTAAGCATATATGTCATAACAAAACATTGGCTCACTAGGGACGAGTAGATACTAGGATTATACGTGATTTGCATAGGACTCTTATGTAGTGGCTTTGGTGTGTTACCTTGGGCGTAACAAGGTGACACATGACGAACCACAGCTAGCCGTTGACTCACTGTTGGGACGTCACAGCCCCTAATGAACCCGAGCAAATCATGCTCGTTGGTTCGTATCAAGGCCTCGTAATATTTGACACCGTTTTACCATATGAGGCGTACCACGTTTGCACATAAACAAGTCGCAGTGGGCTGTTGCCACCGTTATAGTCGTTTGGACCACGTCCTTGGTCTTAACATTTATCTATCCCGTGGCTAACCTTATAAAGCATAATCATGCGGGATAAATGAGAAAACCTAGTTATACATGTTTTAAGGGTGCGCTGGGTAGAAGAAGAAAACCACAACAGTGGCTATCAACCCCACTGTTGGGCTCGACAGAAAACAGAAAAAGGAAAATGAGTAGGCCATGAGATTATTTTTACAACTAAAATAATCAGGAATCAATTTAGTAAGAACAAACCATGTATCAAACACATGTTAATCAAAGAAAAACATAATTCAGTTACTATATCAATCAAAATACCCTAAAATGAACTAAATCAAGCAAAACACGACCATGACTTTTGGTTTAAAATCAATCTCAAAGTGAGTTTCCTTTACAAAAACTTTATATTTCAACTTATTTATCTGTAATCAATGGAATCAAAACAAAATTAAATTAATTATTAAAAAACATCAAAATAGCTCTAGTATCTTATTTAAATCAAAACCCTATTTGAGTATATGTGATAATTACCTATTTTAGGGCGTGAACATCATAGAATCACTCGCATATTGATAAAACGAAAGTGAAGATCCGTGGTGTTTTTGAATCGGCAAAACCTCATAGATCAAAATTGTTGTTTTTTTGAATTGGTGATGGAATCGGTTGCAATGATTTGAAAATGATGTGGGAAATTCACAATAAAATGATTAATGAGAAAGAGTATACACGAAGATTCACTCAAAGACTTATTTTTGGATAGGCATTATGACATTAAATCACAAAACGAAAGTGTTATTTGGCTTATTGTTTTTAAAAGGTCTAAGTTGAAACAGTATTATTGTCATTAAACTCACTCCTTAAATGTTGTTGACTAAAATTGTTTTAACCATGTACATTAAAACCTAATGTAGACTTTAAATTTATAATTATTATTTAAAATGTTGTGCATTATGTTTTGTACATTTGAAGCTAATTAAGGAATGTTTCATAAGAATATTTAAAACGTGTGACTTTAAGACCAAACTAATGATATGCATTATCATATTGAAAAACTTATTTTTGAAATGTATTTATGGGCTTTAATTTATGAAAACCTCAAGATGGTGAATTAACAAAAAATAGGTTTACTTGACTTATGATAGGCATTATTATTTTTTATAATATACTAAAATGTGTTAGGTTGACTTCCTCTAGTGAAAAGGTGTAACCTTAAAACCAATTTAATGATATGCATTATCAAATTGAAACCTTATTTTTGGAATGTTTTTATGTGTTTTAATTTAGTCTTTCAAAATATTTGTGCATTAGGTGTTGTACCACGTTAGTTAAGTATGGCAATCCACATCATTTTATTAATGGCGGCATTTAATTTTCATGCTTAGAAGACTAGTCTAAAACCTTATTATATTAGAGAGTATATATAGATAGATATAGATATAGATAGAAATAGATTTATATCAGTAATATAAAAGGTAACTAAATAATATTTACTTACAATAGATTTAGAGGGATAAAAAATTTCCTATTAATGTTATGTAAAGAGAGAATCCTTAGGACAAACTTCAAAGATAATCTTACAAAATAAAAACGACTTGCATACTCATCCATGACTATGAGCTCCATGTTCTTGATGTGTTGTTTATCATACACTCAGTATGAACAATTTGGACACACATTTTAATGTTGTCTTTCACATCAAACAAATCACTGATATAACCGTATTTCACCCATTAGCCTCAAATAGGCAACTTTGACCCGAAAGAATTTCAAACAAAAATTCTTACAAAATAAAATACCATTGCACCCATTAGCCTCAAGTCATACTTTTTTATGGTTTTTTCAATCGTATTTCACTTTTACTAAATTATTAACGTTTTTAAAATGAAAACACCATTTCGGCCATTAGCCCATATAATGTTTTAGGATTTTTTTTTCAATTGATTTCGTAAATTCATGATGAAATTATTTTGACCCTAATTAGCACATGTTAATACATATTATTGAGAACCCAATTATTTTTTTTTTATCTATTTATACAATTTCGAAGACCATAACAATGAACAAAGAATAAACTAATTGTAACATAGTCGCCACAAGACAATGTTGTTCCATTCAGTGTGTCTAGTCTTGTGTGATTGTGGTGATTGTAACTATTGCGAAAATTATGGTAAATTACAATAGTGGTGATTGATTTTTTATAGAATGAATTGGAGAAGATTGAGATCTATTTGTGGAATGTCTTTATGACATGAAACCACAATGTTGAAACTGTTACTTAGACTAGTTTGACTTATTCTATACTGTTGTGAATACCATATGAGAGAGTAAACATGAGAATGACACATCAACACTATTTAATCATGCTGCTTCAAAGAATTGTAAAAAAGTCTGTTTTAATAAAAAATAGAAATAGATTTTTATCGATACTTAATATTAAGAGTAATTAAATAATATTTAGATACCATGATAAAACTACGTAGGATATTGTATCTTGATGGGAGATCCAATTTCTTTAAGAGCTAATGTCTAGTTAATGAATTATGGTAATGACTTCATAATCATAACCTTGACCTCTCTTATAAATAAAGGATTATTCACCTCATAAAAAACACACAAAAATATCTTCCTCTCATCTTTCTCGCTAAAAACACACAGAGAAAAATGGGTAATATTTCAAATTTCTTCAAGTCTCTATTCGGGTTCTTAACCATCACACCCAAAATCAACGTGGTTGGACCTTGTTCAATCATCCCACAAAAACAACATAAACCATGAACCGAGGCCTTCTCTGCTACCGAGGATCGGTTCAGTCTTGGTCCACCTAGTGTTGTGGCAAATTGATGGGATGGAAGCCATTTACCCGTTTCTGCTACAAACTCAATCCAAAACAATGAAATGGCGTGGACCCCAAATCAGCCCTCCATTTTATGCGGTTACTTTTAAAGGCCACGCGTCAATGAGAATGGTCCCGTTTACTCCCGGTAAAAATGACAGTTCTCGAAGCTGTCTTAGTGGCTACTCTGACCACCCCAACTACATGTCGTACACTGAGTCTTCACAGGCTAAGGTCAGGTCTTTAAGTGCTCCTGGCGTACGAAGAAGTTCATATTACTTCAACGTTTAAACAAAATGATGATCAACCCCGTGAGGCTGTTGGTGAACCGAAAAAAGCTAGTTACAGAGGAACTCAAGTGTCTTGTGAAGTGGTTATCGTGCCTGATTTTTCACGAATTGACACTAGCTTTGATTTCACCGATGATTCTATCAAAGTGATTAAAGATCAATGCGAAATGCCAGATGATGTCATTCCTAACACAATGAAGCTTCGGTGTTTCTTCCGAGATTAACCACAAAAAGCTGCAAACCATCGAGCATTTGATTCAAAAACTCACAAGGCTCAACTCCACTCACGACGAAGCACACACAGATTACATTGCATCTCTATCAGAAAACACAAAGCCGGATGATAGGTATATTTCTGAAATCCTATTAGCATCAGGGCTTCTCCTAACAGACCTCGGGTCGAGCCTCACAACATTCCAGTTCCACTCTTCGAGCCACCCGATTAACCCCGAGTTATTTTTGGTATTGGAACAAACCAAATTTAGTAATTTACCAAAGCAAGATCATTCAAATAAAAAGTTACTTAATAAAGAAAAATTCCATAGGAAGCTAATTTTCGATACTGTTAATGAGGTTCTTGCAAAGAAGTTAGCTTTAGTGGTACCTTCACTCGAATCTTTTTCAAGCAAGTCTTTTAAGCTAGCGAACAAGACATTAAACGGGCAAAAGCTTTTAAGGGATCTATGTATGGAGATAGAAGAGCTACTACAAGTGAAGAAGAAAAAAGAAGATGTCAGTTTAGATGAGGAAGATGACGGGTTGAAAACCATTTTGTGGGAGGAAGTACTGAATCGTGCAGAAAGTTGGACAGATTACGATGGTGAACTTCCTGTAATTGCATTGGAAGTTGAAAGATTGATCTTCAAGGATCTGGTAAATGAGGTTGTTTTGGGTGAAGCTTCTCATGGTAAGCGAATACAGCCCGGAAGATGTCACAGACGGTTGTCCTCAAAGTAGGGTGTTTTCTATTGTCCTCTATGTTGCTCAAATTTCTTCTTCTTTTCGGAATTGTTACTCATACTTCCTTAATCTTATTGTTCCACTCTGCGTTTTGGTTTTATGTATGTAAAAGTGTAAGAATCCATGCTACTTAACTTTAGTGAAGAGATTATGACACCCTTGTATCAAATAAGGCAACATAACAATATTTACTGATTTAATCACTGAATGCTGTTAAATATTTCGTAGTTCTTTACTCGATCATGTGTTCTTATTCTCATAAAAAGTAACCTTAATGTTTTTTGGTAGTTTCTTTTGGTTGTTCACTTGTGTGAAGCTTGTTGCTCAGGAACAAGAAGATTGGAAGAAATCAAAGATTAACAGATTAGGGGGGAATATGTTGGACTTATAATCCATTAATCTTTGATAAAGGGGCTGCAGAAATTTCTAGATGGGTCAAAAGCCCACACACCGATTCATTCTTATAAATAGATAGGAATCTCTGTAAAAATGTAACCCTTCATATTTTAATATTTCATATTTTGAAAGGGTTCAACCAAATCTCTTTTGTTCTTTATATTCTTGATTGTTGTTGTTCATGATTCGCTTTTATGATCTAGATCGTATCCTGGAAATCCCTCCTAACAGAACTACGAATTTTTCAACATACTATTGCTTTATGTCAAATAATCATAAGTGGGGTCTTTGGAGCAGTTTGAGTATGTGTTTGGCGGGATTAATTAAGGTTGTATTCTCTGGTTTAAGATAAATAACATCCGATACTTTTATTGGTCTCTAAGAATCCTAACACATACCTTCACTTGTTTTGAAATGCTGTTACAGCAATGATGCCTGGTTACAAGACCTGAAGCACAACAATTATAATGAGGGACAAACCAATGACCCTAGATTTCGTACTTGAACCAGACATGACCGAGATGGCAGCTCTTTGCCAAGTCGTTGCAGCGAAGGGTAATTTAAAAATATAGTGGAGGATAATTCAAATCCCCACGTGACCAGATTTTCTCTAACTTTTGTGATTAATACTGGTTTTCTTCTTTTTTCCTGATGAAGAGAAAAAAACCATTGTTAACCTTTCAAAGTGAGAAAGATTTTCAGACAAAGATGAGTGTGTGCAGTATTGAATTTTTCAATTTTTCACTATTTAAAAAAACAAAGGTGTACATTTTATTCTTATTATACGCACTAATATGGTTGTGTGAACTTGAGGCAATATGCAATCCAAATTAATTACTATAAAACAAGGTGTTGCAACTCACCATTTGGATCTTGAGAATAAGTTTAAAGATTGACTCAGTTCCTGATGGTGCAAATCGAGTACATTGCCCATCTTTGTTCATAACTGATGTACTTTTTGAGCTAGGAGGAGCCCCCATGTTTTAAATCTTTTATAGGAGGTTTGTTGAGATACGAGTCAGTCATACAAACATACAATTTCTCAAATGAACTTTACTCAAATAATAAAAGAAGTCACGTTACTACTTTTTTTTAAAAGATTGTACTCCGATAAAATATTATTAAAAAATGATATAGAAAGGGTGATAATGACTCACAAGCATAATTGTCCACGTGTTGATGTGGGACGTTAAATTTTTTTAATTTAATTTTGCTTAGCGTAGGGCAGTTTTTGATTGCGTAAGAGTTGGACCTTCCGCGCGTTGCGATGGGCTTGTTTTTGTGCGATTTGATTACATAGCCCGCGTGTTGCCGCAGGGCATAGTTTTTCGCGAATATGTTTCGAATGAATATTGAGTGGAAATATGTCCACACGTTGCGGCGGGGATGACTTGTATGGAACGCATTTTTTTTCATTTCACTAACCATTTTTTTTAACAATTACGGAATATTAAACTTCAACATTTTCTATAAAATCGTACGTATGTCAGAAGCATTGCAATATTTGGTTCGTTTTGTTCGCAATTCGAATATCTTTCCACGGGTGTTTTTTTTATATTACCTACTTGTATGTTGCACGTTATTATACTCGCACCATAAATATTGAATAAGTAAAAAAAACAAATGGGCCGGCCCAATTTGGCAGCAAAAAAAAACTTTGAGCCCATGACGCAAAACGACGTCGTTTAAATCCGTTATGAGTATTATATAATGAGCCACCCTTTAGAAATAACGACTACCTGCTTTGAACATGCTCAAAACACAACAACAAACCAAGGGAAGGGGGACTAAGGGGGACAATTACTATAAATAAATTACATCAAAAAAACAATTAATCTTTAGCAAACCACATAAGTGATAATATATATAAAAAAATATACAGAGCAATGAAACATCATATGTAGTATTAAAAGGTTGAGATGTAGTTTGTCTTTGAAATATCACAAGTGATATTAGACATTAAGAATGTTTGTGAAATATCACAAATGATATTAGGCATGTCATATAAATTAATACAACACTTATTTGATTTTGAGAATACGTCGAGTTTTTATGTCACAATAGGTGATATTGTTGACAAATAGCAACCATTCATAACATAGCTGATAAAAATTTAACACTTAATGATGTTTACTTTTGGTCATTTTATTGAAAAGTATAAAAATATTAGAAGACATATATGTGATAATATATAAAAAAATATTTACAAAGCAATGAAATATCACATGTGATATTAAAAAGTTAAAAAATATACTTGTTTGTTTCTGAAATATCACAAGTGATATTAGACATTAAACATGTTTATGAAATATCACAAGTGATATAAGTACATGTCATATAAATTAATGCAACACTTGTTTGGTTTTGAGAATACGTCGAGTTTTTATTTTCATCGTTTGCTTCCTTTTTATTCATTTTGGTATTTATAAGTGACACTTGTTTATCACTTGTGATATATCATTGATCAAAGTTGAAAAGTATTTAAATGGTTTGACTTAGTCACTATAGAGTAATATTTTAGATGATAAAATAATATAATGTGAAATTAGTCACTTTAGAATAATTTCTCAGGTGATATAGCCAGACATGAATGATGTCTACTTTTGTGTTTAGAGTAGTTCAGTTCGTTTTTAGTCATGTTTCCGAAGCATGTTTCTAGCTGTATTTCTTATGAGTAAATGGGTTTCAATTGTATGACTTGGTTTTGTTTTCTTTAATTGTTTTTTTATATATTTGGAGGTATTGTCCTTTTTACATTAATATACAACAAAATGAAACTCACAATATGTTGTACATTTTATTTTTTTATATTTATTTGATTAAAATTATTGGTGTTTTTATATATAAAATATAACAAAACAATGAATTATATCTGGTGATGTCATAAAAAGTTTATTTACAATGTTTGTTTGTTTATGAAATTAATCACAATTGAATAATTGATTTTAAACATTAACTTATGTTTATGAAAATATCACAATTGATATTTATTAAAAGTTTAACTAATATGCATTCTAAACGGTATCACTATAATTTTCACAAATATTACAACTTTATATATGAAGTAATATCATAAACCAAAACACATTAACCCCCCCCATAATACCCTTGCACTAATCTCTATATTCAAAAAACCATAAACCTAACATTATGTATAATATCATAAGTGATATATTACATTAACTTTAATATCAATCACCAAAAAAAACCATAAACCCATTAAATACTAGATATAATATCACAAGTGATATATACATAAACTTTAAATTTTGTAGCTAAAACCCTAAAACCCTAACCGCTAAACCCTATACCAAAAACCCTAAACCCCTAAACACTATTTTCTTAATATAAAACCTCCCTATCACTAGGTATATTATCACAAGTGATATTTTACATACTTTAAAACATACCAAAAGCCCTAAACTCCTAACCACTAAACCTTATACCAAAAATCCTAAACCCCTAACCACTAAACTCTATACTAAAAACCCTAAACCCCTAACCACTAAAACCTATACCAAAAACCCTAAACTCCTAACCATTAGGTGTAATAGACAAGTGATTTATACACATAAACTTTAAAATATATACTATTAAACCCGAATTCCTAACCGCTAAACCTTTACCAAAAACCCATTAAACACCCTAACTACTAGGTATAATATGGAACTTGTTGGTTATATATTTTATGTAATGATATTAGTAGTCTTTAATGGTGTTATAAATCTTTGTTTGTGTTATATTATTTGGACAAAATGTTTGTGTCAATTGGTGGTGTACTTGGTTATATTGTTCATTTTATTTGTATTATCACTTGTGATAATAAGTAATATGATAAAAAAAATAGGATGTTGTTTGTTTTGGCCATTTAATTAATTATAACATATGATAAAACTAAGGTATAAAATGTATGAAGTATAATACCACAGTGATAACAATGAAGAGGCACTTTTATCAAATGTATTTATCGATTTTTTATTGTGAATTGTTGACTTCTGTTTTTTTTTTTTATCAATGTGATATTATTAAGACTATTTGAAAAACAGCATTAGGCCTTTAGAGGGTGCAAAATCCACCTTCAGAACCCTTTTTAATATGGATCATAGGTGGCTTAACACAGTTTACTCTGAGATTGTATTATGCACGCATTTTAAATATAGCTTTTATCAATTTAGAATATACTAGGTGGTTTAACATTGATTTACTCTTAAAGTTTGTTATTTCATATCGGTGTTAAATATGACATTTTCAACAAACATTCATTTTGTCTTAACAATTTTTTCCCTGACATTTTAATTTTCACTAGTGATAATTATATGTGAACCTTTAATCAAACTAAGATTCACAGTGGCTCAACACTTATACCACCGACTTAGTAACATCACCAGTAATAACAAATAAAAATGAAATCTCTTGATGATAAAACAAATATAATGTGTCTACTAGTTTGGTTTTACACATATAATTAATTCATTCATGTGATAAAAGCCATATAATGTTTCATGTATTTGTGATTATTTTTGAAATTCTTAAATTATAATGAATTTCTTCTATCACTGTGATATTATTTGTTAAATAAAAAGGTCACTTCTATTTACAACATTACTTCTTTATCTCACATCAAAGTAAACTTTACGGTGTAAAACCGATTAATATAAGATAGTTGGACTTGTTGATTTTCGCCTATTTTATGTATTCTTTCCACCTTTTTTTTTTATATTTCATCTAGATAATTTAGATCTTTATATGTATCAGTTTATACCGTGAGGGGAAATGCCACCTTTTGCTTCACAAACTCCATTCTCTTTAAATCTTGATGGAAAAATTCCATCATATTTAATGGCTTTAAGCCTAGTTTAACAAATAAACACTACAATAACTTGTGATGGAATTATAATTTATATTTCGAGTAGTCATCAAAATCAAAGACATTAGTTAAAAAAGGGTGCGTGTATATGTACCCAAATTTTTTTTGGCCAAGAGAATAATCCAATTAACCTTTAATATAATGGTATTAATTTCTCATGTTTACATATACTCTGGAAACAAATTAAGAAAGTATGAAGCATATAGACTCTAATTGAACCTAAAAATCAGCAGGACAAATTCGTCGCAAACCCATGGACGAGTAGACTCGCTCAGATCTTTAGTAACCATTTCTTCTCCAGGGAATTTCTCCAACAAATGCTCGTTTATGTTGTCCACGAGTTCATTCGTTGGAGTAAGAATTTCCTTTTCTTGGAATTACGACGGATCATTTATGTTATCCAAAATGTTTGGGGTAAGTTATATCAATATATATTACGTTAGGATCAGTAGTAGCATCATTATAATATTCTCTTCAGTCAGATCTATTAGGATTCCTTCCGTCGTGGTTCTCTCCAAGCTCGAGTCTATGACTTTCAATATCCATTATGCGAATTCCTTTATTTTTGTCACATCTTTAAGGCGTGTGCCCATAGTAAGCCTCATATTTGCAGTCAACTTAAGAACATTGAAATGATCCCACAAGTAAGGATGCTTTTAAGATGCACTTACAATGTCTTGTAACAGCTGAACCTTTTGGAATAAACCAGGAAACCTGCCCAAAATCATGCCAAAGGACCATCATCTTGTTTCACAAATAGGTGTTGGACAGGTGTCATACCTATTCTTATAGTTATGTCTCCTAAAGAGTGATATAAGGCCTCAAAACAACGCTTATTTGCCATTGGCGCTTCATCCCAAACAATAAGCTTACATCTCTTTAACAATGCACCGAGATCATTTTGAGGGCTTATGGAGCAATGAGAAGTCTCATCAACGCTGAATCATGAGGTTTCTAAATAATATCTTTTCATAAGAAGTTATGTGTGTGAATAGAGTAAAAAAGAAACGTAAACATGTTTCATTGATATCTGAAAGATGGTATTGAATGGCAAGATATTGTCGTCTCCAAATTTGATAGTATTAAATAACAAATGATGTCGGTGAACGCTAATCAAGTTAATAGTCAGTTCGTGTCCGTTCCACGGACACCTAATAGTCCATATAAAATATAAGTAAAAGTAGGTTGTGATTGATAACATATTAAAATTTAAAATATGGTATAAAACATGTCATATGTATATTGTACATACCTCTTGAACCTTGATTATAAATCTTGATGTGCTTATGTTGTAGACAACATTTGTTGTAGTTTTCACAGATATTTCAATCACTATCTCACAAACGACAACCTTTCAATACATCTTTTGATTCTTGACTCTTTTAACATCAACGTAATTTTTTCCTTGTGTGAAAAGCTACGGGTCTTGAAACAACAAAGTAGTTTATTGACCCGTGAAATTGAAGGAGCCTAAATTTAAAATTCTTGAATAGTGTTTATATAAGATATCGATTTTATTCTGTATATTATGTAAATAATGATATTTTAGATGTATGAATAAAAAAAATATTAATGCTACATTATGATACAAATAAAATTTTGCGACATTATAAAAGACATTTAATATATGTGCAACAACAAACACACGTAACAAATGTTGACATTTAATAAGAGTTTGATAAAGATATTTCTTTTTATTTTATACACTTATTACCCATCACGTGTTTGAAAATACTAAAAAAGAATATATGAAATAAGTTAAGTGTTACTTTTTACATCATTTTTACTATAATGAATTTTAATCTCAATATTAATGAATTAATAAAAACTTTATTCACTTCATAATCTTCCTAATGTTATTGACTTAAAACATAAAAGATGTAAAACATACTTAAGTGGCAATTGTATATAATAAAAAACAAATTTGTTAAAAAAAGAAAAAATCAACAAAAAAAAACTATTAGTGATTAGCAACCAAATATTAAAAAAGAAAAAAGTCTAATTTCTTTAATTAGTGGTTAATTCAAATCTGAATGGAATGTGTTCGTATGGTTTGAGACGTGTTTATTCAACAAAGAACACTTTTTGCGAGCATTCTAAACTTTTCATAAGAAAAAATAGCATGTATAATCTAAATTATTCTAAAATTAACCACGAGGAAGCTTATATATGTTGTTTTTAGCTTGCAACGGTAATAACTAATGATTCTTGAACTATTCAACTTTATTAATCAATTTCGAAATATGTTAAATGATCAAAAATAAGCAACTTAGAATAAGGTATGTGATTAAACTCCATTCTTTCGAGAAGTATTCATAAACTTGATATGTTTTTCTACTTACAATAAAATTAATCTCCAATCAAACATGTATCTTGTAAAACCCTTAATTTTAAAAAAATAATGTATTAAACATATTCATGGTAAACAATGAGATAAACATTATAAAACCTCATGGAAATTATAATATTGTATGCACAACCCTCCATAAAACACCAAGAACATAAGTATGAAATTTTTACTCCCTAACTAAGAACTTTATCTTGACAACATAATATTTGATTAGCGAGTGCACTGATGTTCAGGTGGATAATGATTGATGTTGATGTCCGCACAGATAGAGGTCTTATGCTAGTTGGGTCACATCTGGTACTTACCTGTCTTGAAGCTCCTGACCCCTGTCCAGACATAATAAAAATATTAAATGAAGTCAATCCTGATGTCAAAATCTGTAAAGAAAATAACGAGATGAGTGTTCTATTGTCTATACGCACCCCCAAAGACATCATATCCAACACACAAGACAAGATACCAACAATAGAATAATATATAACATACAATCTCCCTATCCATCCACCCTATTCCTTGCCTGCCACAATGTCGCCTCCTTACTCGCTGGCCCCCCCCCCTCCCCCCCACCCGTGGTTGAAGAGGTATAAAGAAAATGAAGTATATCATTTAAAAAGCATCTAATTTTTTCTAATTTTTTCTTTCCTTAATTCTAAAATTCCTTATAAGAAGTTTAAATAAGCAACATAATAGTTCCTTAATAAATATTTAATTTCTAAATAACAATCCCAAAAACCCGCTATAAGTAGTTTCATAAAAATTAGATATTAGACAACTCACACCATATTTTTATGAAAAAAGTTATTAAATAAGTTAGTTAAATTTAAAATTTGAAAATCAAAGATTTCCAATGATAAATGTAGTTGATTTACCATCTTTATGGTTCACCATGGTAAAACATTTTCTGTAAGAGCACCAGATCCATAATAACACCTCTGTATAGCCGGTCAATGCAATCTAAAGAGAAAAAACAACCAAAAATCATTCTATTATTATGGATTTATGATACATGTATAAATATATCATATCACACATATGTCCCTTCGGAAATCAACTAATTTCATGTTAACTTTAATTTTTCACCAACATTTACGTAGTAATCCTTTTGAATTGTAAGTCTGTAATACAATAATAAGACTTCAAAATCATCAAAAACACTTTAACTTTTCTAAGTCACTAATCAACTTCAAAAGTCAGTTACCTGAGATTTTCAAAATAAGGTGTGATATAATAAGATCCTGAAATTCAATAAAAATGAATTAGTTCAAATGCAGAAAAAGAAAAAGAAAATTGAACAATAATGGTGATTTAGATGGTCGCAATGGCTTGACATTGATTGTACAACTGAATTGGTTGATATGAAATTATACTCAAATAAATTAAGCTAAACAGCCATTAAATGCAAGTTCTTAAGCAATGCATTCACCCTTAAAACGACCCAATCTCCAATTTAAAGTTGCTATTTGGAATCAGCCCAAACACCTCTTCAAGAGTTGCAAAACCCCATTCTGTCTCAAAAGTTTTAGAACACCATACAATATCTTGGAATATTACCTTGATAGGATTTGGAATGATTTGGTTTATGTGCAACAGCTTTTTCATCAATTAGATGCTCTCATAACCATTTTGAAATAATGTCACAATTATTAAAATTTGATATTAGACAACTCCACCAATTTTTATAGAAAATAAGTTATTAAATAAGTTAGTTAACCTTAGAATACGAGGATCTAAGATTTCCAATGATAAAAAAAAAAATTTTGGGGGGGGGCATGTTGATTTACCATCTTTACGTTTCAACATGGTAAAACTTTTTCAATAAAAGGACATGATCCATGTTAACGCCTCTGTATAGCCGGTGAGTGCAACCTAAAGAGAAAAAACAGCCAAAAATCTTTCTATTATTATGGATTTATGATACATGTAAGAATTAAATAAAAGAACCTTTTTTAAAAGCAAGTGTCTGATGTAAAACAACAATATATTTTCGTGATGTTAAACAACAAAATGACATCATGACATAAGTCCTTTAAACTAAAGATACTATATTGGTCTAACAGTAACATGAGGCCAATTTGAAAAGAAAACTCTCATATTATGCACTTAAGATGTTACCACATTTCTATCTATTTGATAATAATTCATTCAAGATAAATAATATAATGAAAAGCTCAAATGTATAACTATATCATATCAAAGAGTACATTGTTTGGTGTGTCCTTAGTATTCACTAAATTGAGTATCTTAGTTTTTACTCAAAATAAATTATTGTAGTGTCCTTTTGAATCATAGCTGAATTACAATAATAGCAACTTCAAAATCATCAAACATATAACTTTTCTAAATCATTAAACACATAACTTTTCTAAATAATAGTAACTTTAAAAGTCACTTACCTTGAGATTTCCAAAATAAGGTCCGATATAATAAGATCCTGAAATTCAATAAAAAATCTATTGGTTTCTAATGCCGAAAATGAAAAAGAAAATTGAACAATAACTGGAGTTTTTGAATAGGTATATAAGTGTAGATTAATTTTGTTTTGATCTTGGGATGAAAAAACATAGGTTTTGAATCGGTAACTAAATAGGAAATCACTTTTAGTGTAATTACATTTAGTGTGATTACAATGTTTATAGCTATAACAACTAAACAAAAGGCTTGTAAGTCATAAAACTTAAAAATAATTCAATAAAAAAAAGACGTGTAACCATAATACGCTAATAATTCTTTTTTTTTTACCACCAATTTTTTCTTTTCTCTCATTTGTAGTTCTACCTCTAATTACAAACTAAAAAAAATTAAATCATTTTAGTAAGAACATCTCTAGTATCATCAATTGTTAAAATCAAAGGAAAACACATAATCCAGTTACTATATCAATCAAATCCCTAAATGAATTAAATCAAAACAAACACGAACCATGTCTTTTGGTTTAAAATCAATCTCAAAGTGAGTTTCCTTTATAAAAACTTTATATTTCAACTTATTTATCTACAATCAATGGAATCGAAACAAAATTAAATTTATTATTAAAAAACATCAAAATAGCTCTAGTATCTTATTTAAATCAAACCCTATTTGAGTATATGTGGAATAATTACTATTTTAAGGCATGCGGGACATCATAGAATCACATGCATATTGATTTAAACGAAAGTGAAGATCCATGGGTGTTTTTGAATCGGCTACAAATATAGATCAAAATTGTTGTTTTTTTGAATTGGTGATGGAATCGGTTGCAATGATTTAAAAATGATGGGGGAAATTCACAATAAAATGATTAATGAGAAAGAGTATACACGAAGATTCACTTAAAGACTTATTTTTGATAGGCATTGTGACATTAAATCACAAAACGAAAGTGTTATTTGGCTTATTGTTTTTAAAAGGTCTAAGTTGAAAACAATATTATTGTCATTAAACTCCATATCCTTATAATGTTATATTGTTTGACTAAAATTGTTTTAACCATGTACATTAAAAACTAATGTAGAATTTATATTTATAATTATTATTTAAAATGTTGTGCATTTATGTTTTGTACATTGAAGCTAATTTATGGAATTGTTATTAAGAATATTTAACACGTTTGTGACTTTAAAACCAAAAAAATGAGAAGGCATTTTCATATTGAAACTTATTTTGGAATGTATTTATGTGCATTTAATTTATTGAAACAACACTGGAGATTTACTAAAAATAGTTTACTGACTAACGATAGGCATTTTAATTTTAATAAATACTTAAAAGTGTTTTCTGACTTCCTATAGTTGAAAAGGTGTAACCATAAATCCAATTTAATGATATGCATTATCAAAATTGGTGAATCCTTATTTATGAATGTTTTTAGTGTTTTAATTAGTCTTTCTAAATATTGTGCTTAGGTGTTGTACCACGTTAGTTAAGTTTGGCAATCCACTCTTTTTATAAATGGCGGCATTTAATTTCATGCTTAGCATACTTGTCACAAACTTTTTATTATTAGAGTGTATTTTATATATATAGATAGATTATTGATTTAGATAGATAAGATATAGATAGTAAATTATTTTATTTCGTAATATAAAGTATCTAAATAAATTATTTTCTTACCATTGATTTAGAGGGATACAAAATTTCCTATTAATGTTATGTAAAGAGAGAATCCTTTTAGGAAACTTTCAAAAAATAATCTTAAAAATAAAAAAGACTTGCATTAATCATCCAGGACTATGAGCTCATGTAACATATTTTGTGTGTTTTGACGGCTAGGGTTTAAGGTTCTTGAATAGAATACAAAAATAAAATCATAAATAAATAAAAATAATAAAGGGAAAGAAAACATGATCCATCCTAATCACCTGATTTTTCATGAAGGATCTTACCTAAAGCTGTGATACCATGTAAAATACTAAGGATTATTATTGATTGAATGCATTACATATGAGATAGCATATGTATTTATACTAAATACATAGCTTTGATAATAAAAGCTAACCAAGCCGTAAGCAACCTAACCAAGACCTAATGGATCACAAACCCACAATCGGGAGGCATTACATAAGAGATAGAATATGTATTTATACTAAATACATAGCTTTGATAATAAAAGCTAGTCAAGCCCTAAGCATCCTAACCAAGACCTAATGGACCACAAACCCACAATCGGGCTTGGGCCAATGACTGTAACAGACAACACCTCAGATTCATCATAGTTCTGAAAGTCGTGATCCTTAATAAGAACCGTCTAATTCAGAATCACCATCTTTTTCTCTGACCAGGCTCCCGAGGTCACAGTTTCTCCATGATACAATTGTTGCTTGCTGGACAACCTATCGTCGACTTATAATTTTTCTGTTTACAGAAATCGTCAGCATTATCACTAAATAAAGTAGAACAATAACCCTCCTCCCAATCTATATCCAAACACTCCAAATCCTGGTTGCCTTTTTCTTGTCCGTCTTTGCTGTATATTTCAAGAAAGAAATCTCTGTTTTCTTCTTCCATATCTACTTTTTGTGGAGCTTTCGTAGCTACAATCACTGGCTCTTTGACATCATCTTTCTTAAAGATAGGTGTTCTCGGGCGTCGAGATAAACACCCGACCTTAAAACTCTTCTACGTCTTTAAAGCATGTCTCTTTGCTGAAGAAGGCCTAGATGGCTTAAAATTTGTAGTTTTTGTTAAACTCGACTTTCCAGAAGCTAGATCACCCGTGTTCAGCTTTCTTGCCACATTTGGGGTTGTAGACTTGGGTGATTGCTCTTTTCTTGCTTCAAGACTAATAATTCGGCGTTGATCATGCACCATCGTCATGCACAGGCTGCTACGTTTTCTTTTGCTTCTTGAACGGTGGAGATAATGATCGTGATTCATCAACCCTTTTAACCGTTCTTGCTTCAAAAGAAATAGTAGACTTCATATAATTCGGCGTTGAACGTGCTCCATCGTCATGGACAGGCTGCTGCGTTTTCTTCTTCTTCTTGAATGGTGGAGATACCGATCGTGATTCATCAACCCTTTTAACCGTTCTTGATTCAAAACTAATAGTCGACTTCATATAATTCGGAGTTGAACGTGCTCCATCGTCATGCACAGGCTGCTGCGTTTTCTTCTTCTTCTTGAAAGGCGGAGATAATGATCGTGATTCATCAACCCTTTTAACCGTTCTTGCTTCAAAAGATATAGTAGACTTCATATAATTTGGCGTTGAACGTGCTCTATCGTCATGGACAGGCTGCTGCGTTTTATTCTTCTTGAACGGTGGAGAAACTGATCGTGATTCATCAACCCTTTTAACCGTTCTTGCTTCAAAACTAATAGTCGACTTCATATAATTCGGCGTTGAACGTGCTCCATCGTCATGCACAGGCTGCTGCGTTTTCTTCTTCTTCTTGAACGGCGGAAATAATGATCGTGATTCATCAACCCTTTTAACCGTTCTCGCTTCAAAACTAGTAGTCGATTTCATATAATTCGGCGTTGAACGTGCTCCATCGTCATGCACAGGCTGCAGCGTTTTCTTCTTCTTCTTGAACGGTGGAGATAATGATTGTGATTCATCAACCCTTTTGACCGGTCTAGGCTTTTTCATGATATTTTTCAGGTCATGGGATTGTGAATGTAATGGTCTAAGGTTCACCATATGGGTATCTGATTGAAAGACTTACTTGAGTGTAGAACGGGTGGAACTTTGATGGATGATGGAATTTTTGTGTATGTTATTTTGTAGAACTAATCCCCTATTTATAGTGAGAGATTGAGTAGGGATCAACTCTATATTAAGTAAATATTATGATACATAATATAATCTTTATGTAGTCTAATCTCTCATCAATGTTTAGGAGCCATATTATGGTAATCAATTAATTAAGGCCATAATATACTATGGAATATGCTAACATTCTCCTACTTTGCCTTATTCTATTTACACTGTACAACATTAAATTGGTCAAGTTGATTTCATAACTTTATCAGTCATATAGAATAACTAACGTAAACTAACACTATTACAAAAACGGCTTTTTAGACCTCCACATAAAGACCTTTAATGAAAAACACAGGTCTAAATGAAAATTTAAGCCACCTAAAAACCTTTAAAACCGGTTCGTTTCAAATCCACCTGTCCAAATGAGAAAAATACATTTATAATAGTAAAACACTTTTAGGTGGGATTTAATTTCATTTGATCTTCAAAATTTTCATTCTTCCGCCAAAAAAACACAGTCACCAACTCACCATCCATCTCTTTCGAACTACTATCAAACCCTAAACTTCCATGAGCCACCGTTACCTACCCACCATCAGCGCAGCTCCACTTCACCACCTCTAGACCTGTTACGAAACCCTTAACCACTTCAACATCCGCGTAACTCCACTTAACCAGTGAGTGATCTTGATTTCACATTAAATTTATATATGTTGCAACTCAGATTAATAATATAATATT
>BQNB010016881.1:2764-70899 GCA_026074375.1 Tanacetum coccineum | reverse complement strand
ATGGGCATCGCGATATATGGTAGGACAAAAGAAACTAGAGACGAAAACTTTCTTGGCAGTGTAGTTCGGGCCATGATGTCCCCTGGTGAGACCATGGTGGCAAGCTTCAAGAATATCCATAGCTTCCTTCCCGTCCACACATCGCTTGATAATTTGATCGGCACAAATCCTAAAGAGATAGGGGTCATCCCAGAAATAATGTCGAACATCCTTAAAGAATTTCTTTTTCTACTGGGATGACATCCCCCTAACAAGCACATTACCCACTAGGTAGTTTGCAATATCGGCAAACTACGGGGGTTCATCATCAGGATTAAGAGAAATCATATTCAAGGACTCATGTGGAAATTTTTCATTCATTTCCATTCCAACGAGATCCCCTAGATGATGATTTTCTAATATGCTCAAATGATCAGCCGCTAGATTCTCTGCTCCTTTTTTATCTCGAATTTCTATATCAAAATCTTAGAGCAAGAGAATCCATCAGAGCAACCTCGGCTTAGCGTCTTGCTTAGCAAATAAATACTTTAAAGCCGAGTGATCCGTATACACTATTATCTTGGATAAGACAAGGTAAGACTGTAATTTCTCAAATGCATACACCACAACTGATAGCTCTTTTTCTGTAGTGGTGTAATGTGTCTGAGCATCCGATAAGGTCTTACTAGCGTAGTGTATAGGCTAAACACATTTTTCCTTTCTTTGTCCTAAAATAGCTCCTATAGCAAAATCACTAGCATCACACATAATCTCAAACGGTAAGTCTCAGTCCGGGGACACAAGAATAGGAGCTTCGGTTAACTTCTTTTTTAGAATTTCAAAAGAAGATTGATACTCATAAAAGAAGAAGAAGGGAGTGTATTTTTCCAATAGGTGGGTAATTGGCCGAGCTATTTTGGAGAAATCTTAGATAAATCTCCTATAAAAGCCGACGTGACCCAAGAAGCTCCTAATTCCTTTAACTGTAGTAGGAGGAGGTAGTTTTGCAATCACATCCACTTTAGCTCGATCTACTTCAATACCGCTTTTAGAGATCTTATAGCCGAGGACAATGCCCTCTTTGTCCATGAAATGGCACTTCTCCTAATTTAGAACAAGATTGGTGTCTTCGCACCTTTTTAGCATCATATCTAAATGGGAGAGGCAAGAAGAGAAGGAATCCCCGAAGACCAAAAAGTCATCCATGAAAACTTTCATGGTTTTCTCAATTATATCTTAGAAAATATCCACCATACACCTTTGGAAAGTCCCAGGAGCATTGCAAAGACTAAAAGGCATTCTTCGGTAAGAAAATGTTCCATAAGTGCAGGTGAAGGTGGTTTTCTCCTGGTCTTGGGGATCAATAGGAATCTAAAAGTAACCAGAAAAACCATCGAGGAAATAATAGAATTCGTTTCCTGCTAAACGCTGTAGCATCTGGTCCATGAAACGGAGAGGAAAGTGGCCTTTACGGGTGGCGTTGTTTAACTTTTGGTAGTCAATACAAACGCGCTAACCCGTGACCAATCTTGTAGGAATCAACTCATTATCTTCATTAGCAATCACCGTTATACCCCCTTTCTTGGGTACGATGTGAATCGAGCTCACCCAAGGACTATCCGAGATAGGGTAAATCAATCCAGCATCAAGAAGTTTGATAACTTATGCTTTAATTACTTCATGGATTTTAGGATTTACCCTTCTCTGGTGCTGAATAGCCAGTTTAAAGTCATCTTCCAATAATATCTTATGGGTGCAAAAATTAGGATCAATGCCCTGAATATCAGATATTTTCAAGCTATCGCCTGTTTATGTGACTTTAAAACTGTTAGAAGTTGTTCCTTTTCCTCCCTCTTCAAGTCTTTAGCGATTATAACAGGTAACTTAGAAGTTCCCTCTAAAAACGCATACTCGAGGTGAGGAGGTAAGTCCTTGAGCTCAAGATCAGGAGGATCTTCAATTGAAGATTTAATCTTTTTAGTTTCATTAATCTCAAACACAGTAAGAGAAGGAGGAAGATTGGGTGTAGGATCACCATTGAGTAATTCTTCTAGAAAAAGAATATCTCCCTCCGAGTCATAGATGCCATTATCAATACCTAGTGGTATTGAATCATCTATAAAAAGAAATGCGTCGGTCTCCTCCAAAAGAAAGTCACTATCCCCGAAGGGAGTAAGAAAAGGGGAGAGAGACTCGACTACAGGGTCAGAAGAAGGAGTGGGACTGCCACTCAAGGGATAAATTGATTTTTAAACATTTAGCACTTCATGGAAATATCCTCACATGTAGTATCAAGGATATCAATCATATGGATTGATTCATCTCCATGCTTTTGAGGATATTTTGAAGTGCTTTCAACGTTGAAAACCAATTTCTCATCTCTGACTCGAAGAGTCAACTCTTCTCCGTGTATGTCGACTAGAGCACGGGCCATCCTCAAGAAGGCTCTCCCTAAGATAAGGGGAACTCGAGGATCGATGTCATAGTCGACTACAACAAAGTCAGCAGGGAATGTGAACTTTCCCACTTGTACAAAGACGTCCTCAGCTATACCAGCTGGGTAAGAAACCGAACGGTTAGCTAACTCGAGGGTCATACGAGTAGGTACAAGTTCAGGAAGCATTAATTTCTTCCATACACAGAGAGGCATTAGGTTAATGTTGGCACCTAGATCGGCTAGGGCCATACATTCCTCAAGCTCATCAAAATCACAAGGGATGAGAAATTTCCCAGGGTCTTTAAGTTTTTCGGGTAACTTTTTAAGGAGGACCGCTGAGCAATTCTCATTCAGAGGAGTATTTTCCAATTCGAGAAGTTTCTCCTTATTAGTAATGAGATTTTTCAACATTTTAGCATACTTAGGCATATAAGCTAAAGCTTTAGGAAAACTGATATTGAAATGAAGTTTCTTAAACATTTGTAAGAACTTGTGAATTTGTATATCAGATTTGTCTTGAAGTTTCTCCTTATTTAACCTCGAACGATAAGGAATAGGAGGCTGATGAGGATTTCGCTCAGGAATCACAAAAGATGTAGAAGCGGGAGACGGATGAACTACCGGAGGTGAGACACGTACGGTACTTTCTATACTTGAAATATGCACCTGGTCCGTGATCGTCTCCGGGTCTCGTTTCACCTCCTTAGAAGAAGAAGAAGAAGGAGGTGGAACTGAGGGTCCAACTAAAGTAATACCACTCCGTGTGGTAATAACTTTGATATCTTCCTGAGGGTTAGGAATGGTATTTCTAGGAAGCATACCTTGAGGTCTCTCCTGAAGAGCCTTAGTCAATTGTCCAATTTGGTTTTGAACAAATTGATTTACGACCTCTTAGTCTTTTTTAAGGTTTTGGTTCTGGATTAATAACTGTCTCAACAAATCATCTGTGGAAGATTGATTTGGAGCTTGGTTCTGATTAACATTCTGACCTTGGTTTTGATTATATCCCTGAGTTTGATTATAATTATTCCCTTGGTTAAAATTCTGACCTCTGTTTTGATTATACCCTTGATTTTGATTAAATCGATTTTGGTTCTGATTCTGGGTTTTCTTGTTTTGATTATTTTGATAATTCTGATTATTTCCCTGATTTTAACTATTAGTCTGGTTGAAACCGGGTGGTCTAAGAAAATTGTTAGAACGATAGCTCAAGAGATTACGGTTACCTTGAGATTGGTAAGAGTTACCACCCGCATTGTAGGTCCCCGTAGTAGCATATACGTCCTGATTGTAGCCACCGGTGGCTTGACACTCGTAATAAGAATGTTGACCACCACAAGTATCGCAACCCTCTTGAATAGAGTGAATCGGTTTGGTCATAGAAGAAATAAGAGCTTCAACTTGTTTTATAAGAGCGGTGATAACATCATTTTGGGATGAGCTACCGCTAGCACTTGAAACTTGAGGTTTGTTTCTTGAAGTTCGAACCTTAGATTTGTTTTCAATTATAGTTAAGGCTTCTTGAGTATTCCGTGTCAACAAATTCCCACCAGCTGCAGAATTTAGCGAATCCTGATCTGATTGATTCAACCCATTATAGAACGTATCAATTTGATGAAGAGGAGAGAAACCGTGATGAGGACATTTATTCAGAAGATCTTTAAATCGGTCCTAAGCCTCACTAAAAGTCTCATCGAATCTTTGCTAAAAATTTGTTATTTCATTTCGAAGATTGGTGGTTCTAGAAGGAGGAAAGAATTAATTCACGAATTTGGATACTAGATCGTTCAAAGTTGTGATAGAATTTGGAGGTTCTTTTTCAAGACAAGTCCGGGCTGCTCCTTCAAGAGAAAACGGAAACAATATCAACTTAATAATGTCACACGGGACTTGATTAAGTTTGATTGTTTGAGTTATTTTCATGAACCTTCTAATATGAGAATGAGGATCATCATTTGCAAAATCGTGAAATGAGATAGTGGTTACAAGATTAAGCAACCCGATCTTTAATTCGAATTGATTAATAAGAATAGGAGGTACAACGATAGCATCTCCAACACCGTCGGTAGGTGCTTAAAGTAACTCCTCCATTGTTCGAAGATCAGGAGCCGGGGGGTTCTGAAGATTAGGACCTGCAGGAGGCGGTCCTTGAACGTTATTAGGATTCATATTGATTTCTTCAAAATCAAATAAAAGAGACGGATCACAAAGATTTCTTCGACGATTTTGAATAATGCTCTCGGGATCAGAAGAAGACGGAAAGAGGTCGGATGAAGAAGAACGAGTGCTCATGCACTAATAAAGAAATAAGATAGAAAAATATTTTTGGATTTATTATTATTATTATTATTTTTTATTGTATTTTTTTAATTTTTATAAGTACGAAAATAAACTTTCAAAAAAAAAGGATCTTCAAGGCACTAACTCAAAACACCACGTGAAAATCGTACAACTCTCCCCAACAGTGACACCAAAAAACTGATTTCGTTCGTGAGAACAAATTGAGTATATAAGTATTTCCCGTTCGATATAAAAATTACTTTAGGAAAAGTAATATTCAATCTACCGGGTGTCGTAATCACGAAGAGAGATGAATTTGAAATCCACGAAAATGTTGTTCGTTTGATGCTTGATTTTCAAAGTAGTTTGGTTTTGGATTTTATACTAAGTATATAAAAATAAGCTAAATTATACTAAGTACTATATAAACTAAGCAATAAGATCAACTATATATATAAAGAGATATGCTTGTTAAGTAAAGTGAATAGATCCTTAAGTGTGAAATTTAGTTCTTAATGATGAACTAATACCCTTCTAATAAATTATTTCCTCAAAACGTTGGTTTAATTTTAAAAATATTTTTTATCAAGATATTAATTACTAGATTAATGCCTAATTATTTTTATGGCTTTTGCCCGTTCAAATAATCAAAACATTAATCTAAATAATTTTTGCAAACTATTAATCAATAATCACTTTTAATTAATAAAACAATTTTATCAAGGTATTAGTTACTAAATCAATGCATAATTATTCTTACGGCTTTTGCCCGTTCGAATAACCAAAACACTAATCTAAGTAATCCGAAAATCACTAATTAATATTCCATTTTAAATTATCACACTTAATTCACTAAACACTTAATCACTTAACAAGCATATAAGAAAACTACTCACTAAGCATACTAGCAAACAAATAAGCAACAATAGACATAATAAGCTAAGTTAAACTACACTAATTAATATTGAAAAGAGAAAGAAGGTAAAACCAAATTTATGAACCAATATTAAAAGAAAACCACCCGATTACATAAACTAGTAAAAATTCCAAGTTTATTTCTTTAAATGGGCTTATCTTACCTATAATAATAAAATAAAGTTGTAAACTTTATTAAACCAGAAGCTTATGAAACTAGGAAAAACACTCTAAACCATGAAATCAAATAGCTTATGAACCCTTAAGCTCCTCGCCTCATGTGTAGAAGGTTTCATCAAAACAAAGCTCAAGTAAGGTTAGAATAACAATAATAAGCAATATTAATAAGCTATGATATGAAAATTAGATCTAAATCCACCCGAAACCTAGGTGTTCGACTCTTCAAAGTCAACAGGAGACGGGTATGTTTAAGGATACGATATAGAAAATAAGCTACTAGATTAAGAAAACACTGTTAAACTTTTTAAAACAAAAGTAATTAAGCTACTTGCAATTAAGCTAAACGAAACTAAGTTGTTACGAAAAAGAACTTAAGTGAATAAGCCGAGACAAAGAGGTCTCTTACAACAACTATTATCGTTTCGTATAAAAGCTCAAAAAGGAAATAATAAAAACCAATAAGCTTAAGATAAGCAAAATGAATAAGCTCTTAATAAGCTTATTTGATTTCTAAATAAGAAAAACAAGATTCGAAAATAAGCCAAGGCTTATTTCGAAACTATATAAGCTCAAAACCAAACCGAATAAGCTATAAGAAGCTTATACGATTAAGTGCTAATAAGCTATAAAGAAATAAGCTAAAATAAATCTTATCGAAAATAAGCTAAGCTTAACAACTTATTTAAAAGTTTATTTGATAGTGGCTTATAAAAGAATTACAAGATCTATTCGATTAAGCTATGATATAACTTATTCGAGTACTTTCTTGTTTCTAAATAAGCTGGCAAATAAGTCAGAAATAAGCTTATGAAAAACTTATGTTCGATAAGCTAGAACTAGAAGAAAAGAAAAATAAGCCATGAGTAATAAGCATTCAAACACCAACTTCATTTTATTACCAACAAGCCAAGAGATCCAATTACAATAAGCTAAAGAAGCTTTAAAAAGCTTTAAAAAGCTTTTACAATAAGACCTAAAATAAGCTAAACATAAACTACAAATAAGCTACTACTATATTATTTGTAAACTAAAACTATATTACACTCAAATGAGTTACTGAGCCTCCTATTTAAAGCCCAAACCCTTGAGGGGTATTTTTTCATTTTAGCTGGGGGAGCGTGTGATACGAAACTTCTAGGAAACCGCCTCAGATTTATACACGCGTTTTGACCAACCAAAAGCCCACACGTGTCCCTGACCACTCATAAATAACCAATCATTTGCTTGGAAATCCACTACCTTGTACAGCTGCTAAAATTCCTGAAGCTGCCACGTGGCCTTCTAGATCCTTCGAGATTGATACCTGGTACTGAGCCCCCCGCTATCTGACCCCTCTATGAAATTTGATCCTTCTGAACCTCGTACACCAGCACAATCATTAGCTCTGCCACGTGTCACCACCTGAGTGGTGCCACGTGGCGCTAACGTGGAAAAGCAACTTAATAGCAAAACTGGCCCAAGTGGGATTCGAACCCCCGACCTTACGATCAAAGTCCTAAGTCAACCATAAGCACCAGCTGTACTAAGCAGACTCGTATATACTATATGAAAATAATACTTTTAACCCTTTATTTCTTAGGTCCGGTTCATTATTAACAAAAAAGGTCAAATAAGGTCTCGTAAGGTTCAAATGAGAAAGGTCAAGATAGAAAGGCCGGTACCATTGAATTTGTAATTTCGTGCTCTTTCCAATGCAGTGCTCGATGAATTTTTACGACCTCGTTTGTATCTCGAAAAACACGAAAACATCGTCAAAACTCACCCAAAAATTACCATTTTGCTTTGTTTTCAATCCTTTGTACATGTAAGACATAATAACGCATACCAAAGATATTTGCAATATAATTTAACATATTTTATGGTTATTAGTTCATTTTGGTGTGTTTTCTAAGGTAAAAATGATGTGTGTTTAAGCACACATCACCTTGTTTAAAATTTGATCCAGCCCACCTGTCTTACCTCCTAGACACTAAATGATTTTTTTATTTTGTTTTTTTATATTTTTTTTTTTTTTCTTTTTTTTTTTGTATTATTTTTTGTTTCTTTTTTTTTATTTCTTATTTTTTTTATTGTTTTATTTTTTTTTTATTTTTTTTTATATTTTTTTTTTTATTTTTTTTTTTTTTTTTTTTTTTATTTTTTTTTTTTTTATTTTTTTTTTTATTTTTTATTATTTTTTTTTTTGTTTTTTTTTTTTTTTATTTTTTTTTTTTTTTGTTTTTTCTTTTTTTTTTCTTTTTTTTGTTTTTTTTTTTTTTTTTTTATTTTTTTTTATTTGATTTATTATTTATTTTTTTTTTTTATTTTTTTTTTTTTTTTTTTTTTTTTCTTTTTGTTTTTTTTTTTTTTTTTTTTTTTTTTTTTTTTTTTTTTTTATTTTTTTTTTTTTATTTTTTTTTTTCTTTTTATTTTTTTTTTTCTAATTGATTCTGAAGCCATCATCAATTCTCAACTATGGAGAAGTGACTCTTTTAAGGGTTCCTATTGCCCCAATCTCCCTATTCTACCCAATCGATGAAAACCATGGTCTAACTATTATAAGGGAGGGATATACAATATACTCATTTGAGTAGTTAGCCATAATATCATTTCTAAAGGTGTTGACCCCTATTTCTCCTCTAATAACCTATATCTTAGAGCCTTTTAGGGTTTTTACAGTATACCAAAACTTAGCTAAGTATTCGACATACTTGTTGGGTTCTCTAGTGAATGCTTCTTTTAGACAGAGTTTTGAGATGAAGTCTAAGACAATCTCAAAATATTCAGAGTTTGAGTGTGAGGGGTATAGTAGGGCAACCTCATTGTTGGTGGAAAAGGTGATTTCATTAAATGTGAATTCAACATGATTTACAGGTAAGAAAGGATTTGGGCTTTCAGGTCTTTCCTGAGTGTCAGGTTCTTTCTTTTGGAGTTATGTTTGGAGATGATGGGTTTTGTGATGATGGTTCTGCCATTTTGGTTGTTTAGGGTTTTAAAGGTTTGATCCGGTTTGAGGTTTTTGTGTGTGTGTTCTTGATGAGTTTGTAAAAAATGAGTTGTTGATTGGTTGGATGAGATTTATATGATTGATGAAGTTACAACTTTTTCTTTGAGAATTTGTAACTGTCTTTTAAGGTTATAAAGTTATGATGAATGTTTAGGGTTTGTTTTCAACATGTGTGCTAAACTTTGTATTTAATGAAAGTCATCACAACATGCCTCTGACACCTAGAACAATAAACAACCGTCTATTCAACTATAAAAGTAGGTGAGAGAAAGATGGTGAGGTCATTCTAACGTTTAGATATCCCTCTTTTAATATATTTAACTTAAACAACTTTTTTAGGAAGGAAATTATTTAGATAAAATTATATTAATTTTGAAAATCACTTTTGCTTTTTGTAAACTGACCTTGTGATTGATGTTTAAAAAGCTAAACTAGGTTCAGGTGTTATGTTATGCTAAATTGGTTATTGTGATCTTTATCAACAACAATGCTCTAGTAAAGGCGACAAAATTATAAATGCTCATGCAAATCCATGAATGAGACATATGTGATTGCTCAGTTACTTTACTACGAGAGAGCTGAAGAGTTAGATCAAAACTATTTTTTTAAAAACTAAACTGAAGAAAGCATTTTTGTCCAGTTCTTGATGTGATCAATACCATTGCTCCAGCGAAGGCGACAAAACCATACACGCTTATGCAAATCCATAAATGAGACACGTGTGATTGCTTAGTTACTTCACTTAAGCAAGCTAACAGTTAAATGCAAAAACTGAACTGACATTTTGACATATGAAAGTTTGTTCAATTTTGTATGAAAGCGCTGAACCTTCAGTTTTCTTTAGTCTGTACTGAAGGTTCAGGTCTTGAATCAATGTTCAGCATACCTAGTTCAACAATCAATCTTTTAAAAGTTGCCTCATCTAGAGGCTTGGTGAAGATATCAGCAAGTTGATATTGAGTGGGAATGAAATCTAATTCAATGTAATTCAATGTACCGTCCTCTTTGAGAATATGATCTCTGATGAAGTGATATCTGATATCAATGTGCTTTGTTCTTGAGTGCAGGACTAGATTGTTTAAGATTGCAATAGCACTAGTGTTATTACAAAATATGGGGTACCTTCTCATATATGGTACCTCCTTTTATGTCAAAACTTAAGCATTTTGGATACCAAAGACCAAGACTTAGAGTACCTTTTAGGTATCTGGAAATTCTCTTGACAACAATAAGGTGGGATTCCTTAGGACCAGCACACAAGTTTGCCTCCTAGCAACTGACAAGACTGAGGTTCTTTTTCCTATCCAATTTACATCCAGCATAGTCAGAGTCTGAATATCCTTTTAGGTCAAAACCTAAGCATTTTGGATACCAAAGACCAAGACTTGGAGTACCTTTTAGGTATCTGAAAATTCTCTTGACAGCAATAAGATAGGATTCCTTAGGATTTGCTTGATATCTTGCACAGAGACAAGTTGTGAATTGAATGTCAGGTCTGCTTGCAGTTAGATACATTAGTGATCCAATCATACCTCTATACTAAGTCTCATTTACAGCTTTGTCATTAAGATCGGGTCCTAAGTTGTTAAGGGGTAACCATTGGAGTCTTCACTTATGAACCATTTATGTCATATTTTTTCAGCAGATCCTTGACATATTTTTCTTAGTTGATTGAAATGCCTCTTTCAGATTGTTTAATTTGAAATCTGAGGAAGTAGGTAAGGACACCCATCATGCTCATTTCATATCTTTGAGTCATCAGTTTGGCAAACTTTTTGCACAATTTTATGCTAGTGTACCCAAAGATGATATCATCAACATAGATTTGAACCAGAATCACATTAGTTTGTGTTTTGTAGATAAAAAAAGTGTTGTCTATCTTTCTTCTTACAAACTTGTGTTCAGTGAGAAAGGTTGAGAGAGTTTCATACCATGCTCGTGGAGCTTGTTTAAGTCCATAAAGGGACTGTCCGTTTGACACATGGTTAGGGGAACTTATTGCTCTCAAAACTAGAGGTTGTTTTGGACATAACTTCTTCATCTTTAGCTTTACCAATAAGGAATGCACTTTTGACATCCATTTGATAAACTATGAAGTTTATGTAAGTGGCAAAGGCAAGAAAGATTCTGATTGCTTCAAGTCTTGCAACTGGAGCAAAAGTCTCATCATAATCTATGCCCTCTTGCTGATTGTAGTCTTAAGCTACAAGTCTTGCCTTGTTTTTGATGATTATTCTAGTTTCATCCCTTTTGTTCTTGAAAACCCATCTTAAACCAATTATTGTATTGCCATAGGGTGCAGGAACTAATGTCCAGACTTTGTTTTTGGAAAATTGGTTTAGTTCATCTTGCATAGCATCAACCCATCCAGGATGCTTTAATGCTTCAAAGACATTTTTGGGTTCTTCTTTAGAGAGAAAATATACAAAGAGACATTCATGAGCTAAAGCATCACTGATTTGTTTGGCCATGGCTCTTGTGAGCATTCCTTCCCCTGGATTACCAATGATAATTACCAACTCAATGTGCTTGTCTTGAGACCATCTATCTTGAGGAGCTGGAGTGACCATTAGTGGAACAGGTAAGGGTGGACTTGGGATTTGAGTTGTGTTTTATGCTGAAGTATCCTCTGTATTTGGAGAGGATAAGGGTTTAGAGATTTGACTGTCTTCAGTGTTTAGGAGATTATTAATGATTTGTTCATCATTGGTATGATTGGAGTGTTCAGAGTGATCATCATTTAAGATTTCATCATCTTTAACAGATTGATCATTTTGATCAGTATGACCATTTTGGTCAGATGAAACTTTAGTTTCAAGAACCACTAGTTTAGGAAATTCATAGGGTTCTATGAAGGACACAACATTGTTGTTTGTTTGATACCTTTAAGAAGGTTCATAAGGATGAACATATTCGTCAGGTAGATATCTTTCAGTTTCAGCAATGTTGATGTTGTCAACTGAAAGGTTTTGTGAATTTGATAGCATCAGGGCTTTCATCAAAGGTGATGTGGAATGTTTCTTCAATTTGTTGTCTTCTTGTGTTTAAGACAATAAATGCCCTGGATACAAGTGAGTATCCAAGTAAGTAACCATCATCAGCTTTTTCATCAAATTTTCCTAAATGATCTTTAAGGTTATGGATGAACATTGGACATCCAAAGACATGAATAAAGTCGATGTTTGGGATTCTCTTACAAAATATTTCATAAAGAGTTTTGAGATGTCTTTTAACAATCATGGATCTATTTTGAGTGTAGCATGCAGTGGCTATAGCTTCAGTCCAGTATTATTTTGAAAAGACAGATCATGAAAGCATTGTTCTTGTAGCTTCTATGAGGGTTCTATTTTTTTCAGCAACACCATTTTGTTCAGGTGTGTAAGGAGAAGAATTTTTTTAAGAAATTACTTTCTCATCACAGAAGTTAATAAGGATGCTAGTCCTGAATTCAGTCAGTTCTAAGTTGTTTGACTTTGATGTCATTTTGATTTTCAACTCTTTTGATGAAGGACATGATAGTTTTAGGTGCTTGACTTTTCTTCTTGAAGAAGTATACCTAGCTGTACCTAGATGTCTGTTTTGTTTTGAAGTTGGCCCTATGATGCTTTCCCTTTTCACATGATGAACATGGTTTGTCCTTTGAGTAGACAAGTGAGGGAAGACCAATAACAAGATTTTTTTTGCCAGTCTGTTGATTTTTTTGAAGTTTAGATGAGCAAGTATTTTATGCCAAAGCCAGTTGAGATTCTTAGAAGCTTTGGCAAAGAAACAGGTTTCTTGAGTAGAAGATGTCATGTCAAGAACATATACATCTCTTACTCTAAGGGCAATCATTACAACTTCTTTGTTAGAGTTGAAGATTGTACCTCTTTTCTCATCAAACTGAACAATATATTTAGCATCACAGAGTTGACTAATGCTAACTAAATTGTACTTAAGACAATTTACAAATGCTACTTTAGTAAGAACTATACCATTACATTTGATAGAACCATAACCTTCAGTTATGCATGTAGAATCATCTCCAAACACTACCTTAGGTCCTAGTTGTTCCACATATTAATACAGGTAACTCTTGACACCAGTCATATGCCTTGAGCATCCACTGTCTAGGTATCAGATGAGCTTCCTGATGTCACACTGCACAAATACATTTAGAATGGTTAGTTTTATTTAGAAACCTACCTTTTAGTGGGAGTCTTAGATCTGCTAGCATTTGATGATTCAGCCTTAGTTGATTTTAGAGCTTTAACTTTCTTAGCTTAAAGTGCTTCACCTCTTCCGAACCACTCAATGTCATTGTGATCAGTTGTGGTATGAACTGTGCTACCACACGTTTCACAACTTTTCATGACATGTTGAGGGTTTCTGGGCTTGATTCCTCTTCTTAGAGAAATGATCCTGTTATAACCATGTGTGTCATGATCATAACTTCTATAGATATCACAAATAGGATCATTTACATAATCATCAGATAGATGATCGCTGAACCCATAGTGTATGCATCGAGGGAAGAAGTTTTTTGATGGTCTTGGGGTTCTAGATCTTGAAGAGGATCCACCCTGACTTTTGAGATGTTGAGACATGTTCATGGTGGACATGTATTCAGCATGATCACAAGTTCAGTGATCAGTTCTCTCACACTTTTTACAAAACAGAACTTTATAATAATTTACAAAGAGATGATTGTTTAAGCCACAAAGATCACAACCCTTTTTAAATTATGTTTTGTATTTGTTATGAAGTGCATTTTAGGAAACCTGTTGATGGTGGTTATTTCTAGAGTAAGATGACTGATTCTTGCTAATTTGTAATTTTAAGTCGTTAAGTTCTTTCATTACAATAGCCAAGGGAGGGTCATCTTTAATTTTCACACTAATTAATTTACCAGCAAGAGCTGAGTTAACTTTTGAAGTTGAAGTGCTTTTGTTACCCCTAGCAGGAGCTGAGGATGGTTCATTTATAATGACACCTTTTAAAACTTCAGCTTTAAGTGTGGATTTTTACTTCAAAATTAATTTGATAGTCTTTGGTCCAGAGATAGGTTCAACACCATCCAACTTCTTCAGTGGAGAAAGAGGGGTGCTACAGACTGAAGATTCATCTGCTGAATCATAATCAGTCGCTGAAAAGTCAGTGACAGTAATTGGAGGATCAGTTATGTTTCTTTGTAACTCTATTGGGAGTATCCTACCAATATCATGATTTGGAAAAATAAAACATCTAGCTTCAGACAACCAGGGTCTTTCAACACCTGGTATGGACACTTTTGTGTCATCAGCTAAAGATTTTACAAAGACTAGGTCTTTTTGCCCAGAACTAAAGGGATCTTCAGTGAGTTAATCAACTCCTAGAATTCTCTCCTTTTGAGTAGGAATTTGTTCAATGATACACTGATTTACTTTATTAGAACTGTCAAGCCATATTTCAGTGATTGTTGTTAGATCTTTTAGTTCTTTCTTTAAGTTTTGATTCTCTTTGAGAATCTCAGTGTTTACATGTTGCATGGTAAGAAAATCAAGTTTTGCTTGTTTTAATACTAAAATCTATTTTTTGCATGTATTCAGTTCTTGAACAAGATCTTTATGTTTTGACATAAGATTTTTTTTTCTTCAACATAATTTAGATCAATACACAAATATTCTAGATAGTTCTTTCTATCATCATTATCTTCCATTTCAAGAAGAGTGTGTACCTTTCTCATGGAGATCTTTACCCATTCACCATTTCTGGCACCTTCTTTGCTGACAACATCATTATCTTCAGCTAGTGCCATGAGTACCTTAACCTCCACCATCTTATTTTCATCTGATGACACTTCTTCTTTATCCCATTCATATGATTTAGTGATAAGACATTTGTTCTTAACCATTAAGGCTTTGAAAGCTAAAGTAATTGAACTCAAAAGAGCCAGTTTAGCCTTGACTTTGTTGTATTTGGCTTCAAAGTCCTTGGTAGGCCTTAGTTCTGGTTTGTGCTGAGAGGAACTGAGAGGTTTTGGTTGAAAGGGTGACTGATATGAAGGAACTGAACTTTTTGACCAATAGTCTCTTGCAAAATGACACTTCTTGCCACATTTGTGGCATTCAGTTTGGTCTGTTGCTTTTGTACTGCTGAACCATTTTGCACCCTTTTTGAAGAACCTTTTAGACTTGGCTAAAAGAACTCTTGCTTGATATTCTTCTTCTAGGTCATTCAAGTACTCTTGACTGCTTCTTGTATCCTGTTCATCATCAAGACTATCTTAAAAATCCTGAACAATAGAGGTAGAGAAGAAGGCAGTTGATAGAGGTGTTGCAGAGACAAGAGATTTCTTCTTTTCAGTCTCATAAATACCGTCTATTAGTTTTTCTTCATATTTGAGCTTACTAAATAGAGAAGCAAGCTCAAAATCTTTCACATGATTTGTGTTTCTAAGACTTTGGCAGAAACTTAGCTACTTCTTTGGTAACCTATTTATAAAACCAATATTTATTTCAAGCTTTGAAAGTTCGATGCCATCATTTACTAACTCATTCATTAAAGCTTTGTATCTAGTGAAGTTTGAGTTAGTGTTTCACCTTCTTTGAATTTAAAGGTGTTGTAACATAACTTTAGGTCTATGACCCTACTTTATTTCACATCAGATGGTCCCTCATGATACAGTATCAGGTCATCCCAAGTTGATTTAGCTATTAAACAGTTTATGGTCATCTGGAAGGACAAACATGATGAGACTTTGAGTCGCTGATCTAAGTTAGCAGCCTTTCTTTCATCAACGGTCCATTCCTTCAAGCTTCCTTTGACCAACTGTCATAGGGATAAAGTGGCCATTTTTAATTATGTTTTTGAATTGAGGTTCAATAGCAATTATGTAGCACATGAATATCTTTTTCCAATTGATGAAATTTTCCACCTCTAGTATAGGAGCAACATTTAACTGGCCACCTTTATATTCAAGAGTCCGTGGTAATTCTACTGCTATTTTTTTCGGATCTTGAATTTAAAAATCTTTTGAGCAGTTATGTAAAAACTTTGAAAAAGGTTTTATAAATTAAACTGCTCTGATACCACTTGTTGGTCCCATTGAATGTGATATAAGGCTTATTAGGTTAAACTAATCACATTTCATGGCAATAAAGTGAGTTTTAAACAGATATATATATATTAACAATATAAAGAACAAGTTTAAAACACACAGAAGTAACTTTTCAACGTATAGGCTCTTATTAGAATCGAATAAAGAATCCATGACATACCTTGCTTGCGGAATCTCCTTCGAACTTAATCTCTAACCAAAGTTATGAGAGTAAGAAAACAAACAACTTAACTAGAACTGAAGCTTCATCTTCAGCAGTTCTATTATGTTTGTTTGAGAGATAAATGAACTCTTCAATGTGTTTCACATTAATTGGAAGAGATAGAATTTACTCTCAATATCCCTTTCCTTTTATAGGCAAAGGATTGGGGTTTACAAGTTAACCTAGTACACATGTCATGCATCCAATAAGTGGTTGAGATACCATTTATTGCAAACGTGCTCTAAGGTACCAGGTACAGTCCTTTAAGGAAAGTTGTTGTACTTCTATACCAACTTTAGAAGTATCTATTCCCAAGGAGATTGCTTTATTCCTTTTGACATAAAGCAATCTTTTTCCCGCCTTGTAAACCTTCTAGAAGTGAAACCTTTTGTTTCAATCTTCTGTTAAGGAGATAGATATCATTCAGCTTGGAATTGTCAACCAAGCTTAACTGAAGATCTTGCTAAGGACTTGTCTTTAGTTTCTAAACCGCTACAAAACTGAAGTAAAGATGATCTTGATCTTTTAAGTACCTGAAGAACTGGAGATGAACTTTCTTTAGTGACTCAAGCTGAAGTTTCTTCAGCTTGATTAATACTTAGGGAATTTTATGTTTAAATCTACTGAAAGACTAAAGGGCTTAGGAACTGAAAGGCTAAAAGGCTTACTACATATGGTCCAAGCCAGTGAGATCTTAGTTTTGGCCGTTTGAATTTATATTTTGAGTGAAATAACAACACACTATTTCCATTTTTGAATTCTTTTCTCATTTTTAATTTTCTGTCATGCCAGACTTTGGTTCTTGCTTTGTATAGATGAGAGTTTTCATATGCTTGATGTCTGAATTCATCTAATTCAAGTAATTGAAACATTATTTTTTCACCAGCTGCGATGAGGTCGGGATTGCAACTGTTAATTGCCCAATATGCACGATGTTTAATTTTAAACGGTAGGTGGCAGTTTTTACTGTATAAGAGTTTATAAGGTGTGGTTTCGGTTGGTGTTTTGTAAGCGGTTCTGAAGGCCCAAAGAGCATCATCTAATTTTCTTGACCAAACAGCGGGATTGTCTTTTACTGTTTTTTCAAGGATTCTTTTTAAGGCTCAGTTTGTATGTTCAACTTGTCCGCTTATTTGAGGATGATAGGATGTAGAGAAACGGTGAGTTACTCCGTATCTTTTCATAGTTTTTCCATTATTTTATTACAAAAATAAGTTCCTCGGTCGCTTATGAGAGCTTTGGGCATTTCGAAACGGCAGAATAGTTTTTTTAGAAATGATATAACAACTCAGGCATCGTTAGTCGGTAAAGCTTGAGCTTTGGCCCATTTAGATACATAGTCTACATCGACTAAGATATACTCGAATTTATATGATTTCGGGAATGGTCCCATAAAGTCAATACCCCAGATGTCAAAAACTTTGCATACTTGGATGCTAATTAAGGGCGTTTACTCTCTTTTAGATATGTTTCTAGTTTTATAACATGCCTCGTAAAGGCGAACGAGAGTATGAGCTTCTTTGATGATTGTTGGCCAATAAAAGCCTGAGTCTAGGACTTTTTTAGCTGTGGTTGTTGGTCCATAATGTCCACCGGTAGGTCCGTGGTGACATTGATCTAATATGGTACGAGTTTCTGGTCCAGAGACACAACGTCTAATCATACCGTCTGAACATACTTTGAAAAGATATGGATCTTCCTAAAAATAGTTTTTAAGGTCAGAGAAGAATTTATTTTTCTGTTGGTACGTCATTCTTTTAGGCATAATATCACCTACCAAATAATTTGCAAAGTCTGCAAACCATGGTATGTCTCTGGTGCTAATTTCCATAAGAGTTTCGCCAGGAAAGTTTCGTCGACTTCACTGTCTTCACTTGTCTCATCATTTTCAATCCGAGATAAGTGGTCGACGGCAACGTTTTTTGTACCTTTTTTGTCGTTTATTTCTATATTAAATTTTTTAATAATAATATCCAATGTATGAGACGTGGCTTAGCATCTTGCTTCTTGAAGAGGTGTCTTAAAGCTGAGTGATCAGTGTAGATAATTATTTTAGATAATACCAGATATGGTCAGAATTTATCGAATGCAAAGACTACAGCCATAAGTTCTTTTTTCCGTAACAGTATACTTTTGCTGAGCCGCATTAAGAGTTTTACTTGCAAAAAAGATGAGGTGAAAGTGTTTTCCATCTTTTTGTCCTAAGACTGCTCCAACTGCGAATTCACTTGGATCACACATTAGCTCAAATGGAAGATTCCAATTTGGGCTTATGATCACAAGAGTGCATGTGAGTTTTTCTTTTAATGAATTGAATGATTTGTGACATTCATCGTTGACTTCTAATAGAGTATCTTTTTCAAGCAATTTGGTTAAAGGACGAGTAATTTTGAGAATCCTTTTCTTAAACGTCGGTAGAAACCGGCATGTCCCAAAAAACTTCTAATTCCTTTAACATTAGTAGGGGTGGAAGCTTAGAGATGACGTCAATTTTGGCTTTATCAACTTCAAGTCCTGCTCCAGACACTTTGTGTCCAAGAACGATTCCTTCTTTAACCATGAAATGGCATTTTTCCCAATTAAGGATAAGATTTGCATCCTTACAACGTTAAAGCATTTTATCGAGATTGTTTAGACAGTTATCGAAGGAGTTTCCAAAAACGGAGAAGTCGTCCATGAATAATTCTACAAATTCTTCGATCATGTCAAGAAAGATAGCCAGCATACATCTTTGGAAAGTAGCGGGAGCATTACATAAACCAAAAGGCATTCACCTATAAGCGTATGTTCCGAAAGGGCACGTGAAGGTTGTTTTTTCTTGATCCATAAGATCGATTGGTATTTAAAAATATCCAAAAAACCATCGAGGAAACAGAAGTATTTATTTCTTGTGAGTCTTTCTAGCATTTGATCCATGAATGACAACGGAAATTGATCTTTAGCGGTTGCTTCATTGAGTTTACGATAATCGATACAAACTCACCAACCCGTAACGGTTCTTGTTGGAACAAGTTAATCTTTTTTGTTTGTTACTATTGTAATACCTCCTTTCTTTGGTACACAATGGATGGGACTTACCCAAGGGTAATTGGCGATTTGATATATAATTCTGGTATCGAGGAGTTTAACGATTTCTTTTTTAAAAACTTCTTTCATATTTGGATTTAATCTTCTTTGTTTTTGAACAACTGGTCTTTTATCTTCCAGAAGTTGGATTTTATGTTTATAGAAAGAAGGACAAATAACAGGAATGTCTGTGGTCTTCCAAGAAGCATTGCTTGAGCTGTTTAAAAACATAGACGATCTTATTTTTGTGTTGTTTCAGAAATGCCTGAGATGATATGATCACCAAAGAAAAAAGGGTTCTTTCTTTTTCTTCCAAGGAATTGCGTATTCTAAGGCGATTAGGAAAGAGGTTTGAGATCAAGATCCTTGGAGGGTTCTCAATGCTTTCTTGATTTTAACGACGATATCAAAAAGTGATTTTTTTGAAAAGGTATTACTTTCTTATAGGAATCGAGATTTAGAATTTTCTTTGATAGTCATAAGCTAATGAATTACATCGAAAATAGACCACGACAAGATGTTGATCTTCAAGAAGAGTTCCGCCCGACGGAGTTAACCGATTTACTACCATTCAACCGAAAAAGCAACGAAATATTTTTTCTGGAATTTCGTCAATGACGTCAAGCTGAAACATGTATCATCATTAGAATAGCTTGATTCATTAAAGAATCAAAATTTGAAAAGATCATCATGATCAGGAGCAACTACCCAAGATTGAGTTGATTTATTGTTAACGAGAATTACAACTGCCTCGTATCTAATCTGCTTATTGTAGGAAGGTCTTTCATTAAGAGTTAGAGGAACTTTACTATCTTCTTCCATTTCGAGAATAACGAAATCCACAGGGAAAGTGAATTTACCAACTTCGACAAGCATATTTTCAGCTATTCTAATATGAGGGCATTGAATGAATCCAGTCTGTTTAAACTTACACTCCAATTTAGTTTGTTTAAGAGTTTCAAGAGATAGTTTTGCGTATAAAGAATATGGCATAAGGTTAATGCTAGCGCCAAGATCGGCCAAGGCATTGCAAGAGAATGTTTTGTTAAAGGTACAAGGAATAAGGAAACTTCCTGGTTCCTTCCGATTTGGGTGCACATTTGTTTTGGAAATAAGTATGTGAACATACTCATCGGCTAAGGAAAGCGACTAAGTATTTGTTTCAGCTTAGTGCTATTTGCTTAAGAGTTCAGTCAGACATTTAACATAACTCTGTTCGCATTCCCTCGCTAATTACATATGACCAATATACGTTAATTATCTAACGTCTCCGAATTCATATCGAGGATTTTCCGTAATGGGCTTCCATTTATATCTATTACTGTGAAGGCATATGAGGATAGGAATTTTGGGAATGCATTTGGATACTGAAATATCGTTTTGGTGTGGTGAGTTTGTAGATGTGTTTGTAGTGTAGGGTTTGATTTTTAATAAATGATTCAAGTATTTCAAATTTCTAAATTTTGCGACTCCCAACCATATAACAACACTTTAAATGGGCAGTGTACTCCTAAACGGTTAGTAGTATTCGTTGGTTAAAAGAAAGTAGGGTGTCCCGATCACTGAGAGCGAGGATAAATCTTCCATTTACTTAATATGTTGGTTATCTAATCTATGTTTAATTATATTCAAATCCTATGTTAAGACCGATGTCACTACAAAATCCATTCTGAATGGAAAAAGGGGGTTAACATCACTGAAAGACAGTCACGGTTTGGTTGGTACGACAATCAATTCAAGAAACTATTACCCCACGCAAGCATATTAACAAAAGATAAAAGAGCGGTCGATACCTTTATATAAGAAAACTATATTAACCAGTATTAATCAATAGAACGTGGTTTGTTTATTAAGTGAATGAGTTCTTCTCTCGATGGGTTGGCCATATTATTCCTAAAGACTTATGCGTTACAAATCATCCACAGACCTATTAAACACGTTAATTCCTATCATAATTAAAGACATCCGCATAAAGCCTAACACCTTATTTGCTGATTAATAATCTATCTTAAGGGATAAAGCATGGTGATCTTGTTAAACCCTAGCTCATGGAGACTTTTACTACCCACTTACCGCCTAATGGCTCTCTATACACTAGTAGCCACTTGTCCAACTATCCAAAATGGTAATCATACGATTATTTTGTTGAATACTAGGTCAACCTGCTAGTCTCACGATCAATAAACCATGGCAATACCCAATAAACTAGTTAAACCCAAAGCATAAAACCAGACAACAGACTTAAAGGACAATACATGTGAAAACTATTATTCTAGATGTATAAATTACTATATGGAGAGCTATCCCGGACTCTAGATCTACTTGGTCCGCTTCACTAGATCCAGTTGAATGATAGGTCGCATACAAAAGCGCGTAAACAAGTATAAATTGATAAACATAAACAAGCACTCAACGATAAATCAAGAAATCGAGATAAACAAATACCAAACATTCAGATCTTCATAATAATGGCTAATACCCAAAGGTATTAGCCTTCAAATGTCATAATAAATACAAGAGCAATTATTTAGCCAAGGTAAACTAACCGAGTTAACGAATGATACCAAAAACTAAACGATTACTAAAGTATATGGAATTACACGTTGTCTCCTATGGAATTGAATACGTTGCTCGACCTCTTCTGCTCTTTTTCTCCTCTGAAAATTGACTTTTGTGGTTTAGGTATCGAGAATATGATTTAGCACACTTAAAACTCGTTTTTGAGTTTTCTATTTATAAGGTCTGGAAGTCGGTTGGATACGGCGTATCCATAAGTTGGATACGACGTATTGGGGATTTCTTGGAGTAGGGACCACGCTTGATATCTTCCAGAATATTATATTGGTTCCGTATCTTGAATACGGCGTATTGAGTCCTCTGGATACGGCGTATTAAACTTTATTCCTCTATGGTCTTTGGTGAGTGCAGGCACGGATACGTCGTACCTTCCTTGATGTATTCGGCGTATTGGTCTTCAGAATAGTAATCTTCAAAAATATCTTCATTTAAGCTCCAGAATGCGCGCCTTTTGCTATCTCTCACCAATTATTCCATAATTACTGCAATTCTCAAATATAAACAATTAAGTAACAATTCTTTGCAATAACTATACAAAATGGGTTAATATCGTGGGATAAATGATGCTATGAAATAGACGTTATTTGATGTCATAAAATATCCCTCCACTTGAATCCCACTTGTCCTCAAGTAGCCTTTAGAAGTTTATAAAAAATGTATCCCTAAGGATATATTCCGTTAAAGCACTTATTTGATCTATTACAAGTACACAACCAAACACCTCATGAAATAGGAAGATGAAATCACTCAAATCACTCAACTAATCTATGTGGTAACATGTAACTAATTCGCTCAATTGCTTGGTCGTGACGAGTATTCTATCATAAGCTTGGCAAGGATACACATCTCCACCACTAAAGCCAAGGAGTAACAAGTTTATAAAGGTAAATATGGGTTTTTGTATGGAAAGGTGTATGGTTGATCATTCTATAATCTTTCACCAGAAGTACCACTCCAACAAGGCAGCTGAAGCACACATACACACCCAGAACGCCGGGATAGACATGCGTGTTCGATCACATCCCCATTCGAATTTAACCAACGGTTAGGATGAAGAATGATATAGGGTAGGAACCTTCTAACTTTCACTAAAAGTCGTAAACCAACGAGGTACAAGACATGCATGCACGGCCGTAACGACGGAATAGACATGCATGTTCATATGAATCCCCGTTCGCGTAAAACCAGTGGCTAATCATTATGTGAGAGGGAAGTAAATTATTGTTAAATAAAAATCAAGAAAAAAATAGATTAATACTTAAGATACAAGTTGCTAGACACTTTTTTTCTGACCGTTACCATGATTAAGACACAACTATTTACAACGTCTTGATCATTGATAAAAACAACAACCAAAGTTGGCGTTCCCGTACCGGTCAACTTCCCAATCATCCCAAAACTTTACATACTCTACAAGGCAAGTGGCGATATCTTCTACTTTGTACAATACTTTACATCGTTGATTTTTTAGACGTATCAACGAATAATCGATCATTCGTGTAATTCCTTCGGTAATTCCTTTGCGAAACGATTATCTTCAAACTTTCTTTCTCTTTTTGTAGTTTTCTCATTTTTCTCATTTTTTTAATAACTATGCTTCAAATCTCGGTGTAGTTTCACCATCTTCACGATCATAATAATTTTGGATAATTCCTTCGGTAATTCTTCATTTTTCGGTTTCACCTATAATTGTGACGGTAGTAAAATCACATGAGTTTTGACTACTAATATACATTCCTATTTGCAATGTGCAAATTTCCAACCGCACCAAAGATAGAAAATGACACAAGACTCGGGAAATACAAACTTTACACTTTAAGCAACTAGGAACTGTAAATTAAACTTAATCTAACAGGGTAGGTTAAGGTGTAAGGGTGTAACGAAACAAATAGTTGGTGTAAATTCCTAAAGGATTAGCTCTACGGGTTATTCTAGTGGATCTTCACTCTAAAGATGAGAGTGGAAAAGGGTTTAAACTGGAGGTTAACTAAACGGTGTAGTTAGTTAATAAACAACATGAATAGCGATTTGTTGTAATCCTAAGATTTAACCATTTAAACAAGTTTCTCCAATTAAATCCATAAATCTCATTATTGTGTCTCGAGTGATATATCCAATTCCAAGTTCTAAAGTCTACAAACAACATCACGCACACTCATATTTTGTGAATTGTGGGTAAACCTTTGGAAACAGGAAAGGTAAATCTCACAATTCTATCAAGGGTTTAGTGTGTGTGGGTTATGTAACCTGAATTTTCACAAAATTAATTTGAGCATAATTTAAACATTATTTGTGAAAAATAGGACAAGTAAACATTCTAATTCCATCCTCCACTTGAATTATACAACGTCCTCGTTGTATAGATAAAACATTAAATACAGGGAATTTAAAAAGAATTATAATGATAAACCCCTTATATATTTCTTGTGTAGATTCTCCAAGTTGCGTTGATGAGGAAATAATTCGTGTTGAAACCAACCGCCTTGAAGTTCCAAAGACTCCAACGACTGTAAAAAATTTAAAAAATTTAAAGACTACCAGATTTGAATTATTCCACCAATAAGTCATCGATATTTCCTTTCCACGAGGTCCTGTTAAAATAAAGGGAAAAACACAGTGTCATTCCTATCTTGGTACCTACAGTTAATTTAAACTAGACAAAACAAACTAATTACGGGTCAGACAGTAGATACGGCGTATCAAGTTAATGAATATGGCGTATTCGTAGAACTGACAATAATGTTTTTAAAGTGCATAAAAAAATAAAGATTGATAACGTCCAGACAATCAATATGCCGTATGGTATCGGGCGGATACGCCGTATTGATGTTTGGGAAGACAGACTCGATAACAAAATTCAATAACAATCGTTGTTGTCTCTCTCGGAGAAGCACTTTTGTTTACACGCGAAGTCTTTAAGTTAGACATTTCTTCAGCATCCTTTTACTTAGCACTAACCACCATCCCATCCCGTCCATATCTGAAAGATATCTGTTACGCTGGCACGCCTCTTTTCTTGTGATAGTAAGATCGTTGTATTCGTCTTGTTTTACAGCAACATACTCTTCATCATTATTGAACGAATATTTGATCATCATGTATTTCCTTATATTGCATATCGGCGGTTCATGAACTTCACATAATTCTTTTCTCTCATTACCTTCATGATTTATCTCATAAGCGTCATCATAGTTAGTATATATGTTCCATTACATCCTTTATTCGTAACATGACTTATTGTCATCTTCATGGATTAATCCTTCCATGGAAGCTTTGTTTCGTAAAGCCAAATCCTTAAGTTCACTATCTTCCAAATCTTCGTACCACTCGTAATCCTGATAATGGAGTTGTTTCCATATGTACAGTTCCAGTAATTTGCCTCATTACAGTATCCATCATCCTTCCAACTACACGTTGGCCATTCCGAATATCCAATTTTATAATTGAAAGGCTTGCAAGTATGTTTGACTGGTGTGGGTTTGGTCCAAACTCCAGTGTTAGTCCATAGCTTCTCATTAACCCATGGTATGCCCTTGTTCCATTCATAGATCCAATCATTCTTGTAATCATCATAGGTCTTGAATCCCTCGATGTACTTTGTAAGTAAGTCAGGATCAATTTGCAAAATATAGTTAAATCCTTTGAATGCCTTGCACATGGGTGTTTCAAAATTAAATAAATTAGTGTCGATCCTAAGGACTTCAACAACTTCATCTTCATCATCAGAAGATTCCTCATCAGTGAGCTCAACTTCGTCATCTCCTCTGATCCTGTAAATCCATAATGTTTTCATAGTATAATGATCCATTGTCTTGTAGTTGAGATTTTTTGATCTCAACCATTCAATAAATGCAGCATCAGACGGATCATACCCCATGTCATAATCAGCATCATCCATCGAATCATCATCCATTTTCGAGTTGCATGGGATGTTAGCAACTTCAACTTCGTATGTGAATAAATCATTATCCATTCCGCATAATCGACTGACTTCCATGTTGAAAATTTCAAGTGGTGTATCGCAAACGAGCAAAACATCTTCGACCTTAACGTCCTTAATTATCTCGAACTCTCCTTTGATAACTTAGTCTTCTTACTGAAAAAATACCCAGACATTATCCAGTCGAACTAGCAGAGAAAGGTATTAAAAAAAATTTGGGCTTTAAATTCGAGAATGGAAAAGAATTTTATCGGTTTTTGTTCCAGACGATCAATACGCCGTATCCAATGGAAGTGGATATGCCGTATTAATCTGTTTGAGTGAATACGATGTATTGGACAGAGAATTGGATACGCCATATCCGATGAAATTGGATACGTTGTATTCAACTGTCTGACCAGAACAGTGTATTAAGAAAAACAATTAAATACACAAACAATTAAATACACAAATATACAAGCAAACAATTAAAGATAAATATAAAAATATTACAAAATATACAAGAATATACACTAGTCTAAATTACACTAATCCTAAGGGTTAGATCAAATCTAATGTTAATTTTCACTTCCCGACAACGGCGTCAAAAACTTGATGTGTCATTGTGTGGTGTTTATTTATGATAGTTCAAGTTTTAAATTTATATTTTTCTGACTAAACCAAAAACAACACTTTAACGGGCAGTGTACCCGATCGGTAGTAGTTTTGTGGCAAGTAGGGTGTCGAACACTTGGAGCGAGGTTAAATCTATCAATTTAATTAATATCTTGGTTGTCTAATCTATGTTAATTCTATTCTAATCTAAACCTATGTCAGTTTAAATCCCAATTCTAATGGAAAAGGGGGGTTTTTTCCAGCCCGAGAGACGGGCAACAATGTTTTGGTTGAGACTACAAATCAATTCAGACCCTGTTACTCACCGCAAAGCTAATATGACAAAAGATAAAAGAGCGTTCGAACCTTATATAAGCAACTGTATAACCATTATTAATCGATTAGAAACTTGGTTTGTTATTAAGTGCTATGATTTCTTCTCTCAAGGAGGCATATTCATTTCCTTAAGACTTAGCGTTACACTTCCAAAGACCTAGACACATTATTCTGTCATAATTTAAAGCATCCCACAAAGCATCCTTACTTGCCATGATTATAATTATCTTAAGGATTAAGGCAACTGATGATCTTGTAAAACCCTAGCTCATAGAGACCTTAACCCACTTACCGCTTAATGGCAATCTACAACCTAGTAGATCCCACTTGTCCAACTATCCAAATGGAATCAAAACATTATTGTTGAATTATCTTAGGTCACCTGCTAGTCAACACGATCAAATAAACCATACGAAATATCCATTAACTAGATAAGCCGAACGAATCCAAGACACATACTTAGAAGGACAATAATTGTGTAACTATTATACTAGAGTGTAAAATAACTATATGGATTAGCTTATCTCCAGACTTACTCTAGAACCCTTGGTCCTGCATCACTAATCCAGTTGAAATGATAGGTCGTATACAAAAGCGCGTACACAAGTATAAATAAGATAACATAAACAAGCACTCACCGATAAATTTAGAAATCGATTATAAACAAATACCAAACATTCAACATCTTATAATAGGGCTAATACCCAAAGGTCTTAGCCTCCAATCAAAACGTCATAAATAAATACAAGAGCAATTATTAGCCAAGGTAAACGTAACTGAGTTAACATGAATACCAAAAACTGAACGATAACTAAAGTAATAGGAATTACAACTATGTCACCTAATGAAATTGAATACGTTTGTCTCGACCATCTTTCATGCCTATTCTCCTCTGAAAATCGACTTCTTGTAGTTTAGTGTACGAGAATATTGATTTAGGTACACTTAAAACTCGTTTTTGAGTTTCCTATTTTATAAGGTCTGGAAGTCGGTTCACATACTGCGTATCCAAAGGGTTGGATAGGCGTATTGTGCGATATTCTTAGAGTAGAGACCATAACGTTGATATCTTCCAGAATATTATACTTAATCCATACTTGAATACGGCATATTAAGTCCCTTTGGATAAGACGTATGGGTCTTTAATCTTTTGTTGTCTAGTGAGTTCAGGCACTGATACGCCGTATCTTCTTGATGGATACGGCGTATTGGTCTTCAAAATAGTAATCTTCAAAATATCTTCATTTAAGCTCCAGAATGCGCGCCTTTTGCTATCTTTCACCAATTACTCATAATTACTGCAATTCTCAAATATAAACGATTAAGTAATAATTCTTTGCAATAACTATACAAAATGGGTTAATATCGTGGGATAAATGATGCTATAAAATAGACGTTATTTGATGTTTTCCCCCCCCCCATTCATCAAAACTCATGTAATTTTACTACCATCACAATATATGGTACGTCGAAGAACGTTGAATAACGAAGGAATTAACCATAAATTATTATGATCGGTGAGATGTGAAACTACACCGAGTTCGGAGTAAGTGTTAGGCAAAAAAAAAATCGAAAAAATTAAAACAATCGAAAAAAAAAGAGAAGAAAGTTTGAAGATAATCGTTTTGGCGACAAAACTAAGGAATTAGCACCAGAGGATCGTTTTATTCGTGATACAAATCGACGATGTAGAGTATAGTATAAAGTGGATGATATCGCACTGTTGCCTTGTAAGTAGTAAAGTATGGCATGTATTGGGAAGTTATCGTTATGGGAACGCCAACTTAGGTTGAATTTTTTGATCTATGATCAAATGTTGTAAATAGTTTGTTGTCTTTATCATGTAATGGTCGGGAAAAAGTGTCTAAGCAACTTGTATTTAGACTTAATCTATTTTGTTTCGTAATTTTTATTTACAACAAATTTAATTCCCTTTCCTAATCATTAACCATTGGTTTTCACGCGAATGAGGAGTAAACAAGCTGTATTCTATTCCCTCGTACGGCCATGTATGCATGTCACACTGCCTTACTGGTTTATTACAATTGGTGGAAATGTTATAAGATCCATACTCCTAGTAGTTACTCAACTATTCCTACTCTTTAGCTTTTTCGAGTAGGAGTGAGCACTCACATGTGTCAATCGCCGTCCTTATACTGGTGTTGTATGTTTGGACTTTGACGCCCGTCCTTGAATATAGGTATCGATAAAGAATAGTGAGAGTAATCCATACCTAATCCAAATCAACAAACCATATTACCTTTATAAACATGTTAATCCTTAGCTTTAGAGTGAGATGTGGTAGCCTTGCCAAGCATCAGATAGAATACTCGTCATGACCGAAAATTGAGCGAATTAGTTACAGCTACCACCATAGATTAGATGAGCTGAATTTGAGTGTTATTTCATCTTCCTATTTCATGAGGTTTTTTTTGGATGTGTACTTAAAATTAATCGAATAAATGCTTAACGAAAAATCCTTACGGATACATTTTCATTATCCCAAGAAATAACCCATTTTGGTATAATATATTGAGCAAAGAATTGTTACTTAATCGATTTATTTGAGAATGCAGAAATTACTGAGTACTTGTGAATTTTAGCAAAATGCGCGCAATCTGGGAGCTTAAACGAAGATATTTTGAAAGGATTACTATTCTGACAAAAACCAAACGCCGTATCCATCAAGGAAGATACTGTGGTATCCGGCCTTGCACTCCACCAAATACCACTAAGGAAACAAGCATAATACTGTCATAATCCATGAAGACCAATATACGCCATATTGGATATATAGTATTTAATTTCTGGAAGATATGAAATGTGGTCCCAACCTCCAAGAAACGCCAATACGTCATATCCAATACCGTTGTGATACCCGTATCGACACCCATGTGAAGACCACCGACTCCAGACCCTATAAATACAAAACTCAAAATGATTAAGGTGCTAAATCAATCCTCTGATAACCTAAAAAAAACACAAAAGTCGATTTTAGAGGAGAAAAAGAGCATAAAAATTTGCAACGCATTCCAATCCATAGAAGACAACGTGTAATTTCTTATACTTTATAATCATCAGTTTTGGTACATTCCGATAGCTTCGGTTAGTTTACCTTGGCTAAAACCAATGTCTACGCCTTGTATTTATTATGATGATTGAAGCCTAATACTTTGGAATAGCCCAATATTATAAAATCTTAATGTTTGGTTTTGTTTAAATCTTGTTCCTTAATTTATCGATGTAATGCCTTGTTTATGTTTATCAATTCATACTTGTTTACGTGCTTTTGTATGCGACCTATCATTCAACTGGATCTAGTGATACGAACCAAGTAATCTAGATGCTGGGATAGATCTCAATATAGTAATTTATACATCTAGAATCATAGGATCATAAGTATTGTCCTTTTAAAATCATGCTAAGGATATGCTTCTGGCTTAACTAGTTAACGGGAAATATGCCTTTGGTTATTAAAACATGTTAACTAATAGGTGAATCTAGATAATTCAACAAATAATGTTCTGATTCCATTGTATAGTTGGACAAGTGGACTACTAATGTATAAATTGCCATTAAGTTCACCATTGCTTAAAACCTAAGAAATAGATTATCAATAAGGTAATAAGGATTCTTTATGCGATGCTTTAATTATGAACAGAATTAATGTGTCTAAGTCTTAGATGACAGTCCCGCCTAAGTCCTCAGAATGTATGCCTCATTAAGATAAGTAATCATTGCACGACATAAACAAACAACTTCTAATCGATTAAATGATGGCTAATATATTTTTCTATCAAAAGGCTCGACCATATCTTTTATCTTCTATAAATTACTAGCCATGGTTAAAGTGTCTTGAATTGAATTTGTAACCACTCAACCAAAACCCGTGCCAGTCTCATCAGGCTGAAACCCCCTTTTTACTGCTAGAATTTAGGATAATGACTAACACAGTGATTAAAATAAGGTTTGACTTAGATTTAGAATTAACTTAGAATTAGTTAACCAAAATAAAAATAAATTGAGATATTTAACCTCGCTTCAAGTGTTCGACATCCTACTTACCACGAATCTACCACCGACCGGGTACACTGCCAGTTAAAGTGTTGTTTTTGGTTAAGTCGGCAAAATATAAATTTAAAACTAAATCATAAAAATATACACCACACAACTACATATCAGAAGGCAAACTATGGAAGAAACTCTGAGCAAGTTTATGAGTGAATCATCAAAGAGACATGAAGAAATCTCCAACATGATTAAAGAAATTCGAGCTTCGACAGATGCTGCCGTACGAAACCAAGGAGCTTCGATTAAGACTCTGGAAATTCAAATATGGGCAAATAAGCAAGGTACTACAAGAAAAGAGGATTGGAAGCCTACCTAGCTCACTGAAAGCCAACCGAGAATCATTCAAGCCAATTTGGACCACTACGGAAGCTATTCAAACCTGATACCCATATTAGATCTCCCCAATATGCCGTAATCCAAATCTAACAGAACAAAGACTAATGTTCTTAAGTCAATACAAATCGACAACCCATTCTATAGTCGTTGAATTGATTTACCCTACTGTGAGGAAAAGAAGGGATCGTATGTACCATAATTCTTGAAAGGTTACTCATATGGAGCTTCACATATCGATAATTCCATACCCCAAAAGGAGAAAGACCCAGGGAGTTTCACTTTACCTTGCTATATTAATAATGTTTGCTTTGATAATGCGCTTGCTGATTTGGAGCTAGCGTAAGTGTCATGTCTCTCTCGACCTACCTTAACTTAAATTTAGGCGAATTAGCTTACACTAAGTTGACAGGTGAATTAGCAGATAGGACTATGAAATATCCAAAAAGAATTGCTGAAAACGTACTAGTAGGGATTGGTAAATATGTTTTCCCCGTAGACTTTATAATTCTTGATATGCCTGAGGATGGTAAAGTTCCTTTGATCCTCAGAAGACCATTTTTATCTACTGCCCATGCTAAGATTGATGTACTCAAAAGGAAGATTCCTTTGAGGGTTGGGGATGAGAAAATTATTTTCAAATTATTAAACCTGCTAGTAGTTTGATTAAAGAGGTCTACATGTTAATCTTAAGAGAAAAGAACGGAACTGATTTAGAAGCTAGGCTAATGGTAGAAACTTGGTGTTAAATAGATTAAAAATAAAAAAAAAAAAAAAATAAAAAAACATTAGACCCTTTATATGTGAGTATTACATAAAATGAATGATCTTAATGTACCATTAAGAGCCATAGAGAGGATCAAGTTGATGATTTGATGCCCACCATTGAGGAAGGTGAGGCAATTAATGAGCCCATGATTGACATAATCAAGACTAGGAATAATGAAAGTTTTGACGAGTACCCTAGTTTTTGTGACTTTGACAAGAAAACCTATAGCTTTGTGCCTACAATTAAGATTTTCAATGCATTAGGTTTCGAGCATGTAGATGCTAATTTTTTTCCCAATTTTGTCCGTTAATATGATGTCTAGGGAGTTTTACAATTCTATAATGAGGGACGAAGTTGAACACAAAGGAAAGAATGTAGTCGGAGCTTTTATGAATGTACCTATTTTTGTCAGAAATTTTTCTGTTGTAACTTATTTTGTAGTAGTGGAAAAATATAGATGGCTACCGAGATCAATACATGAGATATATTATTCCCATTCTGCAAAGCTTCGTGTGTGGAAGCAAGAAGGTTTGATGGGTTAATCACTATCCATAATGGCAATGATTACGTGACTTACCAAATGGCACGATCACATCCAAGGTTTAAACATCTATCTAATACCCAATGCAACAAGATCAAACCATTACTAAAGGTGAGTTTGCACGATAAGCTGAATGGAATCTCACACCCATACCAGAAACTCAAAAGTTTTTACAGGAGGGTCTTGAGACCAGAATATGTCCGAGATGCGAAGATAGAAGAATGGCTCATACGCGGGCACATAAGCGTGCATGAGATGGAGTGAAGGAAGCTGAAGAAAAAGTCTAACTTAAAGACTTAGCTGTAAACAAAAGTGCTTCCCGGGAGACAACTCGGATTGTTATTTATTTTTATCGAGTCTGTCTTCCCAGACATCAATACGGCATATCCGCTCCATACCAAACAGCGTATTAAATGTCTGGACGTTACCAGTCCTTTATTTTATGCACTTTAAAACATTATTGTCAGTTCTATCCATACGGCGTATTTATGCACATGATATGGCGTATTTGGCAGACCGACCTGTATAGATACTTTTTATAGATTTTTCTATACGACGTATTCTAGTTTATGGATACGGCGTATTAGTATCTTGTACAGTTTAGTTTATTTATAATTAACCATAGGTACCGAGATGGGAGTGCATGGTTTTTCCTATATTTTATACAGAACCTCGCTGCAAAGAAATCGACAATGTTGGTGAAGGATCTACAATATGGAATTCTTGCTCATTAAATCTACATGGAGAATCTACCGAACAAAATATCAGAGGAGTTTCTCATTCTAATTCTTTTAATTCTCGTTTTTAATGTTTTATCTATACAACGAGGACGTTGTATAATTCTAGTGGGGGGATAGGAATTATAATGCATACATGTCCTATTTTTCACACTAAAATGCTTAAATTATGCTCAATTTTTTTTCAAGCATACTTTTGTGAAATTACTTGTTACATAACCCGCACACAATAACCCTTATTAGATATTGTGAGAAACCTTATCCATTTCCAAATGTTTACCTAAATTCCACAAAAATATGAGTGTGCCGGTGATGTTGTAGAGTTTAGAACTTGGCTTGGTATATCTATTCGAGATCACAGTGATGAGTACTATGGATTTAGATGGAGTAACTTGTTTAAATTGGTAAATTTTTAGGATTACACATAAAAAGCCTATACATGTTGTTTTATTAACTAACTACACTGGTTAGTTAATCCCGTATAAACCCTTTGTTTACTTTGATTATAAGAGTAAGATCCCCTAGAAAAACCTGTAGCTCCAATCCTTTAGGAATAACACCAACTGTTCGTTTCGTTACACCTTTACACCTTAGCTTACCCTGTTAGATTAAGTCCATTTATCAGTTGCTACTTGCTTAAAGTGTAAAATATGTATTTCCCGAGTCTTGTGTCATTTTCTATCTTTGGTACGGTTGTGAAGAAATTTTCACATTGCAAAAGGGAATGTATAAAGTAGTCAAAACTCATGTATTTTAACAACCATCGCAATTATTGGTACGTCTGAAGATTGAAGAATTATCGAAGGAATTATCCAGAGTTATTATGATCGTGAAGACGGTGAAATGACACCGAGATTTGTAGTTATGTATTGTTTAAAAAAAGGAAAAAAATTAGAAAATCGCAATAAAAAGAGGAGGAAAGTTTGAAGATAATCGTTTCGCAAAAGCTTAAACCGAAGGAATTATATGAAGGATCAATTATTCGTTGATACGTCTTATAAGTCAACGATGTAAAGTTTTGTATAAAGTGGTAGATATCGCCACTTGTCTTGTAAAAGTATGTAAAGTATAGGATGAATGGGAAGTTGACCGTTACGGAAATGTCAGCTTAGGTTTTTATTTTTGATCTATGATCAAGAGGTTTGTGTAAATAGTTGTGTCTTTTTCATGGTAACGGTTAGGAAAAGTATCTAGCAACTTGTACCTTATCAGTTTGGACTTAGTCTATTTGTTTCGTAAATTTTTATTTAACAATAATTTATTTCCCTTTCCTAATCATTAACCTTGGGTTCTACTTGAACGAGCATGTGATCGAGTCATGCATGTCTATTCCGTCGTTACGGCCATGTATGCGTGATTCAGCTGCCTTGTTGGTTTATTACTTTTGGTGAAAGTTAGAAGATCCATACCCTATATCATTCTTCATCCAAACCCTTGGTTAAACTCGAATGAGGATGTAATCGAACACACATGTCTATTCCATCGTTACGGCCATGTATGTATGATTCAGCTTCCTTGTTGGTGTGGTACTTTTGGTGAAAGATTGTTAGAATGATCAACCCTAAGCCTTATAATAAAAACACATTTTACCTTTATAAACTTGTTACTCCTAAGCTCTAGTGGTGGAGATGTGTATCCTTGCCAAGCTTATGATAGAATACTCGTCACGACCGAGAAATTGAGCGAATCAGTTACATGTTACCACATAGATTAGTTGAGTGATTTGAGTGTTTTCATCTACCTATTTCATGAGGTGTTTGGTTGTGTACTTGTAATAGATCGAATATAATGCTCTTACTTAAACGGAAAAAATTCTTTGCGATACACTTTTATAACTTTTAAAGGTACTTGAGGACAAGTGTATTCAAGTTGGTTATATTTGATGACATCAAATAACGTCACTTTTATAGCATCATTTATCCCATGTAAATAACCCATTTTGTATAATTATTGCAAAGAATTGTTACTTAATCGTTTATATTCAAGAATTGCAGTAATTATGGAATACTTGGTGAAGATTAGCTAAAAGGCACGCATTCTAGATCTTAAATGAAGAAATAAGAAGAAACTGATTCTGACATCCTATACGCCGTATCCATCAAGGAAGATACGGCGTATTTGTGCCTGCACTTCACTAAAGACCACGAAGGAACAAGATTCAATACGCCGTATCCAAAAGAAGTCTATACGCCGTATTCAAGATATAGTAATAAAATATTCTAGAAGATATCAAACGTGGTCCCTACTCCAAGAAACCCCCGATACGGTATTGACCTCAGTCAATACGCCGTATCGACCAAATTCTAGACTGATAATGACCTTTTTAGGGGTAATTATATATCAAATAGTATATTAAAATATCAAATATAAAATCCCCACGAGTCAACCTAGTCAACCTTTTAGGAAAAAGGTCAACAAACTCACGGGTATGATATAAATGATTCCGGGCAAGCGATACCCGAGTCGTTCTCCCAACGAGGTGTGAAATTGACGGTTTCGTCTAAGGTTCGATTTTTGGATGCTTGAATATAACAAGGTTGGATTTGGTTTTCTATTTCTACTAATAAAATGCAAGAACAAATAAAAGAAACCATAAAACGAAAGCAATTAAGGTGAAAAAACAAAGAAAAACGATAACGGGGCCAAATCCCGTTCTTTAAAAAAACAAATTCTACAAATTTAGCCCTACGAAAGCAAAATTAATTTTTAACAATCCTAAATGATAAAAGAAAATTAAAAAAAAAGAATTATATTTTTTTGACTTTTATTTAATTTACTATGAATTAAAAACAGATTTATAAGAAAAATTCATTAAAAATACTAAAATAAATGGGAAAAATCTGAAAAATTCATGAAAAGTACTTTGAACTATTCTGATTCTAAGAAAAATGAAAACTAGAAAAAAGCTAAACGGAATAAGCAGTAAATAAGCCAAATAAGGCTGATAAGCTTAAAAGGGAAAAAGGGTTTAAAAGTTAAATGATGCAAAGAAATATCAGATGGCCCTACTGGTGCTAATGGTAGTGAGTGTGTGTGTTAAATGCTTTGGGTATGGAAGGGGAGGTTAGAGGTTCGACCCTTATGACCTCTCTTTTTTACAAACCATTTTTTTTGAAAACTTTTTTGAAAATCTTAAATTAGATTAGATCTAACCCTTAGGATTAGTGTAATTTAGATTCATGTATATTTTTGTATATTATGTATATTTTGTATATTCGTCTTTAATTGTTTGCTTGTATATTTGTGTGTTTAATTGTTTGCGTATTTAATTGTTTGCGTATTTAATTGTTTTTCTTGAATACACTGTTCTGGTCGACAGTTGAATACGGCGTATCCAATCCCACTGAATACGGCGTATCCAGTTCTCTGTCCAATACATCGTATTCATCTCAACAGATTAATACGGCGTATCCACTTCCATTGGATACGGCGTATCGATCGTCTGGGACAGAAACTAAGATAATTGATTTTCGTGCAAATTTTTTTACTTCCTTCAGAGACAAATCTACTGCATGTGTTTTATCCCTTTTTCAGGTAGTGCATGACAAGGAGTTCAACGAACGAACTATACACACCCTACAAAGATCCTGAACGAGAATTTTGATCATCAAAGAAACACTTCAAGTCACTTAGCCTTGACGAATTGAGATCTCCGGATTTCAATCTACTTTCTGACAAAGAATACTCAGAGGAAGAAGAAGAAGAAGCAATGGCGAAAACAATGGAGCAATACATGAGAAAGACCCGAACAGACTATGGATCGGGAGTCGCTAGGCCTAAAATTGATAACAATTTGAACTAAAAGGACAATTTCTTAAGGAGCTTCGAGAAAACACATTTAGCGGTTCGGATAATGAAGATGCTAATGAACACATTGAGAAAGTTCTCAAAATAGTTGACTTATTCCATGTTCCTAACATCACTGTGGATCAACTAATGCTCCGAGTCTTCCCTATATCCTTAACTAGAGCCAGCTGTTGCCTAAGAAACGAACCAACTGGTTTAATCAAAACTGGGGAAGATCTTAAAACAAAGTTTTTGAACAAATACTGCCCACCTAGTCAAACTGCGAAGAAAACAAAGGAAATCAACAACTTTCAGCAAGAGCCAGATGAAACCCTTTATTAAGCATGGGAGCGCTTTAAGGAACTCTTGATGAAGTGTCCTCAACACTATTTGACTAAGATACAGGAGGTGATTTTGTTCTACAATGGTTTGGATGTTCTAACATGACAGATTCTTGACTCAAGAGGTGCCGTTTTGACTAAAACTGCTGCAGATTCCAAAACAGCCATCCAAGAAATGGCTGAATACTCTCAAAAATGGCACAATGGAACATCAAGAGGAAGAAGTACTAAGACTTCTGACGGAATAGCTGCGATACAAGCACAATTAAACAATCTTAGAAGAGAGATCAAGAAAGTGAATGAAAAAGTTTATGCTGCTCAGGTTGGATATGAGCAATGTAAAGGACCCCATTACACCAAGGATTTCCCATAAAAAGAAGAAGGGAATGCCTTAAAAGAAGCTTACTACACACAATTTGGTGGACCTTTTCAAGGTGGTGGATATTAGATCACTGCTGCAGGTGTTACTATCAAATGAACAACGCCACTGCTTCGTTCCAATAACGAAGGCAATCTATGGAAAGATACCCTGAGCAAATTCAAGAGTGAATTCATCAAAAAGACACTAAGAAAAAACTAACTTGAACAAAGAAATCCGAGCTTCGATAAGATTCTGCAATAAGGAACAAGGACATCGACAAACATAGAGATACAAATCGAGCAACTGAGCAAGGTACTATAGGAGAGAGGATTTGGAAGCCTACCAACCTCAACTGAAACAAACCCAAGAAACTAAGTCAAGTTGATTTCAACCACTATTAAAGCTGATTCATACTCGATACGCCATATTGGATCAAACCAATATGTCCCTGTATCCACTGGACAAAACCATACATTGTTATACAAGTCGAGACAAACGACGGTTCCTTTTCCAAGTCGCTTGGATAATCATTACTGTGAAAAAGAGGGGAATTATGGACCAAAACTCACGGAAGCTTATGGAGCTTCACATATCAACAACACCATACCCTGAAAGGAGAAAGACCTAGGAAGTTTCACTTTACCTTGCTTTATTAATGAAATTCTGCTTTGACAATGGCGGCCCTTTATGACTTAGGAGCTAGCGTTAAGTGTTATGGTTCCTTTCTCTCGACCTACTAACTTAGGATTAGGCAAATGCTCCACAGGTTGACAGTGGAGATTTGGCAGAAGTAGGACTGTGAAATATCCAAAAGGAATAACTAAAAACGTACTAGTTGCCTTACACGTAGGTTGACATTGGAATTGGCATATAGGACGTGTGGAATATCCAAAGTAATAGCTTAAACGTATCTAGTATGAATTAGTAAATTACTTTCCCATAGACATTATAATTCTTGATATGCCCGAGAAGTCAAAGTACCCTTGATCATCGGATAGACCATTTTTGTCTATCCGCCCGTGCTAAGATTGAATGTTTATCAAAAGAAAGATACTTGAGGTTAGGGAAGATAAAATTATTTTTCCAAAAGTTAAAACATGCTAGTAGTATATTAAGAGGGTCTATTATGCTAAGTTTTGAAGAGAAAGAATGGGAGCTTGATTTAGAACTAGGCTTATGGGAAGAGACTTTGTGTTAAATAAATAGATCATTAGACCTTTCTCGGAAGATTACACTGAAATTAAATGATCTAAATGAACATTTGACCTTAGAAGAAATCAAGGAGATGATTTAATGCCCACCATTGAGGAAATGGTGAGGTAAATTGAGGCATTTAGAACTAGAGATGTAAAATCTTGATACTATAATTGATGATTACCCTAGTAGAGTATGATGATGATAAGAATATCATATATATTATGCTCACAACTAAAGATTTTCATGCATGATAGTATTTGAATTTACTCACGCTAATATTTCCCATTATGTTTAGTCAACATGATGTCAAGAAAATTTCATAATTCAATAATGAAAAATAAGATGGTGTACAAAGGGAATAATGTTGTAGGAGCCTTAATGAATGTGCCTATCTTTGTTGGAACTTTTTCTGTTATGACTGACTTTGCAATTTTGGAGGATATGGATGCTTATCGTGATAATGAAATGGGTGATATTATTTTTAGCGAACCATTCTTGAGAGAAGTTGGGATTAAAACAAAACGGTTTAAAGGGATTATTACCCTTTACAATGGTAATAATGAAGTAACTTACCAAATGGTGCGATCACATCCAAAGTTTAAAATCCACACTAATGAACAATGCAACAAGATACCACCGTTACTGAAGGTAAGTGAGAAAGATAAGATAAACAGAATCTCGCATGCATACCAAAAGCTTAAGGGGTTCTACAAAGAAGTTTTGAATCTAGGACCCGACTTTATCCGAGTTCTGTCAATAGAAGAATGGCTCACACGCCGGCACATTAGCGTGCATGAGTTGGAGTAAAAAGAGAAGCTGAAGAAAAGTCTAACTTAAAGACTTCGTTGTAAACAAAAGTGCTTCCTGGGAGACAACCCGGAATGTTATTAAATTTTGTTATCGAGTCTGTCTTCCCAGACTTCAATACGGCGTATCTGCTCCATACCATACGGCGTATTGAATGTCTGGACGTTATCAGTCTTTATTTTTCATGCACTTTAAAAACATTATTGTCAGTTAGCGAATACGCTGTATTCATCTAGTTGATACGCCGTATCCACAGTCTGACCCGTATTTAGTTTGTATTAGTTTAGTTTAAATTAACCGTAGATACCAAGATAGGAATGCACCTGTTTTTCCTATATTTCACACAGGACCTCGTGAAGGAAATATCGACGAATATTGGTGGAGAATTTACAAATCTAGAAATTTTGAAGTGTTAGAGTCTTGCTCATAAACGCAAATTTTAAGGATAATCTATCGAGCAAATATCAGGGGGAGTATCTAATTCTAATTCTTTTTAAATTCGTATTTAATGTTTACAGTATACAACTAGGACGTGTATAAATCAAGTGGGGGATGGAATTAGAAGTTGTACTTGACAAAATATTTCACAATAAAAGGCTTAAATTATCTCAAATTTATAATTTTTCGAGCATACTTTGTGAAATTACTGATAGACATAACCCACACCCAATAACCCTTGATAAGATATTGTGAGATTTAACTTTTCCGTTTCAAAAGTATTACCCAAATTCCACAAAATATGAGTGTTCCAGTGATGTAGTATACTTTAGAACTAGGCTTAATATAACTATTCAAGACCGCAATAATGATATAATAATATAATTGGAGTTACTTGTTTAATAAGAAAATCTTAGATTACAACCAAATCGCCTATACATGTTTTTTATTAACTAACTACACCGGTTAGTTAACCTCCAGTTTAAACCCTTTCACTCTCATCTTTAGAGTGATGATCCACTAGAACAACCCATAGAGCCAATCCTTTAGGAATTTACACCAATTATTTGTTTCGTTACACCCTTACACCTTAACCTACCTTGTTAGATTAAGTTTAATTTATAGTTGCTAGTTGCTTAAAGTGTAAAGTCTTGTATTTTCTGAGTCTTTGTGTCATTTTCTATCTTTGGTGCGGTTGGAAATTTGCACATTGCAAATGAGAATGTATACTAGTAGTCAAAGCTCATCTGATTTTACTACATTCACAATTAATGGTGAATCCGAGATTTGAAGATGGTGAAACTACATCGAGATTTGAAGTTTAGTTAGTAAAAAAATGAGAAAAATTGCAAAAAAAGAAAGTTTTAAGATAATCGTTTCGCGAAAGAGCATTACCGAAGGAATTATACGAATGATCTAATTAAAATTTTTTAAAAAAAAAAAAAAAATTTCGTTATCGGTCGCCAAAAATCAACGTGTAGAGTATGTATAAAGTGGAAGATATCCCACTTACCTTGTAGAGTACGAAAATTATTTGGGATGGATTGGAGTTGACCGTTTCTAGGACGCCAACTTAGGTTGTTTTTTGATCTATGACAAGACTTGTAAATAGTTTGTGTCCTTTTGTCATAATAACGGTCGGGAAAATAAGTGTCTAGCAACTTGTACTTTAAGCCTTAATCTATTTGTTTCTTGATTTTTATTTAACAACAATTTACTTCCCTCTCACCTAATGATTAACCTCTGGTTTTACGCGAATGAGGATCCATACGAACATGCATGTCTATTCCGGCGTTCCGGCCATGTATGCATGTCTTGTACCTTGTTGGTTTACGACTTTTGGTGAAAGTTAGAAGGTTCCTACCCTATATCATTCTTCATCCTAACCGTTGGTTAAATTCGAATGGGGATGTGATTGAACACTCATGTCTATCCCGGCATTCCGAGTGTGTATGTGTGCTTCAGTTGCCTTGTTGGAGTGGTACTTCTGGTGAAAGATTGTAGAATGATCAAACCGTACGCCTTTCCATACAAAAACCCATATTTACCTTTATAAACTTGTTACTCCTTGGCTTTAGTGGTGGAGATGTGTATCCTTGCCAAGCTTATGATAGAATACTCGTCACGACCGAGCAATTGAGCGAATTAGTTACATGTTACCACATACATTAGTTGAGTGATTTGAGTGTTTTTATCTTCTTATTTCGTGAGGTGTTTGGTTGTGTACTTGTAATAGATCGAATAAATGCTTTAATGAAAAATATCCTTAAAGATACATTTTTGTAAACTTCTAAAGGCTACCTGAGGACAAGTAGGATTCAAGTGGGGGGATATTTGATGACATCAAATAACGTCTATTTTATAGCATCGTTTATCCCACGATATTAACCCATTTTGTATAGTTATTGCTAAGAATTGTTACTTAATCGTTTATATTTGAGAATTGCAGTAATTATGGAGTAATTGGTGAAACATAGCAAAAGGCGTGCATTCTGGAGCTTAAATGAAGATATTTTGAAGATTACTATTCTAAAAACCAATACGCCGTATCCATCAAGAAGATACGGCGTATCCGTGCCTGCACTCACCAAAGACCACAGAAGATTAAAGATCAATACGCCGTATCCAGAGGACTCAATACGTCGTATTCAAGATATGGAATCAATATAATATTCTGGAAGATATCAAACATGGTCCCTACTCCAAGAAATCCCCAATACGCCGTATCCAACCCATTGGATACGCCGTATTGAACCGACTTCCAGACATTATAAATAGAAAACTCAAAAACGAGTTTTAAGTGTGCTAAATCATATTCTCGATACCTAAACCATAAAGTCGATTTTCAGAGGAGAAAAAGAGCAGAAGAGGTCGAGCAACGTATTCAATTCTATAGGAGACATCGTGTAATTCCATATACTTTAGTAATCGTTCAGTTTTTGGTATCATTCGTTAACTCGGTTAGTTTACCTTGGCTAAATTATTACTCTTGTATTTATTATGACGGGTATTAGCCATTATTATGAAGATCTGAATGTTTGGTATTTGTTTATATCGATTTCTTGATTTATCGTTGTATGCTTGTTTATGTTTATCAATTTATACTTGTTTACACGCTTTTGTATGCGACCTATCATTCAACTGGATCTAGCTAAGTGGACCAAGCGGATCTAGAGTCTGGGATAGCTCTCCATATAGTAATTTATACACCTAGAATAATAGTTACACAAGTATTGTCCTACCTAAGTCTGTATCTAGATACCCTTCGGGGCATAACTAGTTAATTTGATATTGCCAATTGTATTATTGATCTCGTGTTGACTAGCAGGTTACCTAGATAATTCAACAAATAACTTTCTGGTTTCCATGGATATTTGAAAGCAAGTGGACTACAATGTATAGATTGAGCCATTAAGCTGTAAGTGGGTAAAGTCTCCTATGAGCTAGGGTTTAACAAGAACAACAATTTACTTTAATCCCAAAGATAGATTACAATCAACAAACAAGGATGCCTTATGAGGATGTCTATAATTGTTGACATAATTAACGTGTCTATGTCTAGGATTGATGTAACCGCCTAAGTCTTAAGAAATGATATGCCACCTCAGAGAAGAAATCATAGCACTGAATAACAAACCAACGTTCTAAACGGATAATAATGGATAAATAAGTTTTCTTATACAAAGGATCGAACCGCTCTTTTATCTTTTGTTAATTAGCTTGTGTGGGTAACAGTTTCTTGAATTGATTATAGTCACCAACCAAATCGAGCATTCTCTCAGGTTAAAACCCCCCCTTTTCCCATTAGAATTAAGATTTAGACCGACATAGGTTTAACATAGGATTATAATAGAATTAACATAGATTAGATAACCAAGATATTAATTAAATTGATAGATTTAACCTCGCTCTCAGTGATCGACACCCTACTTACCACGAAACTACTACCGATCGGGTACACTGCCTGTTAAAGTGTTATTTTTGGTTGAGTCGGCAAAATATAAATTTAAAACTTGAATCATATAAAAAACAACCCTACACTACAACACATTACATGGGTCTAATCTGTCGTTAACATGCCATGTATTGACTGTGATCAGCTGCCTTTATGTTTTATTACTATTGGTGAAAGTTAGAAGATCCCTACCCTATATCATTCTTCATCCTAACCCTTGGTTAAACTCGAATGAGGATGTGATCGAACACACATGTCTATTCCATCGTTACGGCCATGTATGTGTGATTTAGCTGCCTTGTTGGTGTGGTACTTTTGGTGAAAGATTGTTAGAATGATCAACCCTAAGCCTTATAATTAAAACCCATTTTTACCTTAAAACTCGTTACTCTTAGCTATAAAAAATTTTCTAGTGGTGGAGATGTGTGTCCTTGCAAGCCTATGATAGAATACTCTCATTACCGACACAATTGAGCGAATTAGTTACATGTTACCACATAGATTAGTTGAGTGATTTGAGTGTTTTCATCTACCTATTTCGTGTGGTGTTTGGTTGTGTACTTGTAATAGATCAAATAAATGCTTAACGGAAAAATCCTTAGGGATACATTTTTATAAACTTCTAAAGGCTACTTGCGGATAAGCTGATTTCAAGTGGATATTGAATGACATTAGAATAACATTACTTTTTATAGCATCAATGATCCCATTGTAGAAAAAAATAACCAATTTATAAATTATTTGCCAAATAATTGGTTACTTAATCGTTTGTAAATTGAAATTGCAGTAATTATGAGTTAATTGGTGAAGATTAGCAAAAAGGCACGCGATTGTTTAGCTTAAAAACTATGAAATATGAAGATTACTGATCCAGACATCCAATACCGAATCATCAAGGAAAGATTTACGCTAACTGTGCCTGCACTTCACAAAAGACCACGAAGGAAACAAGATCAATACGCCGTATCTAGGGAAGACCAATACATTGTATTCAAGATATAGAATGTGAATATTCTAGAAGATATCAAACGTGGTCCCTACTCTAAGAAACCTCTGATACGTCGCATCGATGTCTTTCGATACACCATATTGACCATATTTCAGAACTTATAAATAGAAACCCTAAAAATGGATTTTCAGTGTGCAAAATCATATTTTCAATACCTAAACCATAAAAGTCGATTTTCAAAAGAGAAGAAGAGCAAAAGAGGTCTTGCAACGTAATTAATTCTATAGGAAACAACTTGTAATCTCCTATACTCTTGTAATCGTTTAGTTTTTGGTATCATTCGTTAACTCGGTTAGTTTACCTTGGCTAAATTATTACTTTTGTATTGATTATGACGTTTGAAGGCTAATACCTTAGGGTATTAGCCATTATTATGAAGATCTGAATGTTTGGTTTGTTTATCTCGATTTGCTTATTTATCGTTGATTGCTTGATTAAATGTTATCAGTTTATACTTGTTTACGTGCTTTTGTATGCGACCTATCATTCAACTAGATCTAGTGATCCGGACCAAGTAATCTAGATGCCGGGATGGTTCTCCATATAGTGATCTATACATCTAGACCAATAGGATCATAAATAATAACCTATTTTTTCCCTTAGATTGCGAGCTTAGTTGGACCGACAGGTGACCCTTGTGATCAACGAGTACGTTCTCAATTAATTAGTAAAGACTCGGTTAATGGACTACTAGTGTATGAATGCTTTAAGGCATAAGTGTGTAAGTTTCAATGACTAGGGTTTAAAAAGATCACCATTACTTTAATCCTAAGAAGATTATAATCACAAAAAGGATGCGTTAATTCGGATACGTTGATGTGACAAAATTCTTTCATAATCGTAGGTCTTATGAAAGAAGTACCACCTAAAGTGCTTAAGAATGATATACGCCTCGAGATAAGTAACATTGCACTAAATAAATAAACCTAACGTTCTAATGATTAATAAGGTTAAATACAGTTTTCTTTATTTGGCTAGAACTGCTCATTTATCTTTTGTCAATTTGCAATGCGTAGTGTTTGAGGGTCTTAGTTTGATTTAGTCACCATAAAACCCGTGCCAGTCCTCCTCAAGGCTGAAACCCCTTATCTTAGATTTTAGGATTAACATAGGTTTAGCATAGGTTTAACATAGAATAGAATTAACTTAGTTTAGATAACCAAAATATTAATAAATTGAAAGATTGTTTCTCGCTCTTAGTGATCAACACCATACTTACCACGAAACTCCCATCGACCGGGTACACTGCCCGTTAAAGTGTTGTTTTTGGTAAAGTCGGCAAAATATAAATTTAAAACTTAAAACATAAATTACAACCACACAAAGACACTTCAAAGGTCTGCACCATTGTCTACTACTTACCCACCGACGATATCAGAGTCATCCTCAGATTCATCTTCTAAGAGATCATTGGATTCATCTTCACTTTCTGCTGGACCATCTCGCAAGAGATGCAGATCCCCTACTAATTTAGTACGTCGTCTACTCTTGTTTCGAGATCGATAGCCCCTACCCTTGTTGATCTTTTACCACCTCGTAAGAGTTTCCAAGGATTCATACCTCCACCCGAGGATAGCAGAGAGAATCATATGGAGATGTGGTACTCACTGATGCAGAGGTTGTTGCATATTTCGGTATTGGTGATGGAGTTGGAGTGGTACTGAGGATGGTATAGGTATGGGAGTTGAGATTGCTGCTAGTGATATTAGGGAGGACGAGGAGGAGTTTGAGGCAGAGGCTAGTGCGGGAGTCATGATGGAGATCGTTGTAGGTCCATTGGTTACTGGTAATATTTCTGAGAACCACAAGAGAGATGTTCCTGAATCTTGAGGGTATCTTTTATAGAGATAGTTCACAACATGTCCCGAGTTACCTCTTGATAGAATTACTGAGTTTGAGACTGCTCAGAGACAGTTGGAGGCTGGTCAGTTAATGGCTAGTGGAGAGAGAGCTGGTTTGACTGATAGGATTAGGAGGTTAGGACGGGAGAACCTAAGGATTCGAGCTTTGTTGTATATCGAGAGAGATCGGGTTGACAGTCTTCGTCATCACATAGCACTTTCACAGGAGGAGTTTTGTCAATTCTTAGGATCGCATGATAGCTCCAAGGAGACATAGTAGATTGGAGTCGTTGTTAAAAGAGGCATATTGGGATTTCGCCCTTAGTTGGTAGACCACTGGTTATGTAGGTGACGTTAGACTGATGGTTAGTCTAGATGTTAGTATGTAGGAATGATTGTAAAACAAGTACCTCGTCATGGGTTTGATTTTAACCGAGTTCATTCATATATATATATATATATATATGATATATATATATATATATATATATATATATATATATATATATATATATATATATATATAAATATAATATATATATATATATATATATGAAATCTTATTCTACTATTCCATCATGTGTTCATCTTAAACATGATATTGTTATTTATTCGTTCTGGCAAAACGTGTTGTTATTATATTTTATTTCATATTATGTATTTAATTCTCGTTATAAGTCGCCGTATACCGTTTCGAATCTCATCATGTGCTATGTCTTGTGTTAAGGACATGACTATCACACGTTTTGGAATGACCCCTGAAGCAATCGAAGAGCTCATTGCCCAGCGAGTGGCTGAGGCATTGGCTAACTATGAGGCAACCCGTGCTGCTAACGCTCTCGAGGCCAAAAGTCAAAGCCAAAATGGCAATGACGGAGAGAATGGAAATGGTAGAAATGGGAATGGAAACCATGGAGATGGAGGAAACAACGGAAATAGAAATCCAAATGAGAATGGTAGAGGTGTTATGCCAGTTGCTCGTATGTGTACCTATTAAGACTTTGTGAAGTGTCAATCGCTCAACTTCAAAGGGACGAAGGAGTGGTAGGTTTGACAAGATGGTTTGAAAAAATGGAAATAATGTTCCACATCAGTAATTGTCTAGATTTAAATCAAGTTAAGTATGTCACTTGCACTTTGCTAGATAGTGCATTAAATTGGTGGAATTCACACAAAGGGACAATTAGAGTTGATGTTGCGTTTACTATGACATGGAGTGATCTTATGAAGTTGATGACAGAAGTGTATTGTCCAAGGAACGAGATACAGAAAATAGAATCTGAATTGTGGAACTTAACTGTGAAGAACAATAATTTGGCTGCTTATACTCAGAGATTTCAAGAGTTGACTCTGTTGTGTACTAGAATCGTTCCAGGAGAGGAAGACTAAATTGAGAGGTATGTTGGAGGTCTCCCTGACAACATTCAAAGGAATGTGATGTCTGCTGAACCAATGTGATTCCATGATGCAATTCAGTTGGCTAACAGTTTGATGGACCAAAAGTTGAAAGGTTATGCAATTAGGAGTGCTGAAAACAAAAGAAATTTTAATAGCAATCAAAGAGACAACCGTGCACAACAAACCCGTTCAAGAGATAGAATGTTAGAGGATCAAATGTGGTCAGAACCTATACACCTGGTGGTAATGAAAATAGAGTTTATGTTGGACCTCACCCTCTTTGTAACAATTTTCAATTGTACACCCTGTTGTGGCATGTACTGAAAAGTGTAAGAAGTTTTTGGAAAGAAGGTCATATGACCAGGGATTGTAAGCCCACAGTTCCCACAACAGTTAATCAGAGGGCCTCGGTGGTGAATCAAAGGATTTTCACATGCTTTGAATGTGGAAGGCAAGGGCATTTCAAGAAGGATTGCCCTAAACAGAAGAATCAGAACCATTGAAACAAGCCTGTTATTCCTGAAGTTAGAGGGAAAGCTTATACTATTGGTGGAGGAGATGCAAACCCGGGATCCAACATTGTCACGGGTACGTTTCTTCTCAACGACCATTATGCTTCTATATTATTGGATTCGGGTGCCGATCGAAGTTTCATGTCGACTACTTTTAGTACCTTGCTTGATATAATCCCCGATACCTTAGACATTAGTTATGCTGTCGTATTAGCCGACGAAAGGATTGCCAAAATAAATACTATGCTTAGAGGCAGTACCATAGGATTATTAGGTCATCCGTTCAACATTGATTTAATGCCCTGAAGAGCTCTTATTTTTGCGTCATCATCGGTATGGATTGGTTGCAATAATCAGGCGTTGATTGTCTGTGACGAGAAGATAGTAAGTATTCCTTTTGGAGACAAAATTCTGATCGTTCAAGGAGATAGGAGTGATAAGGGGAAGAAATCGATGTTGAGTATCATATTGTGTACGAAGACTAAGAATTATACGGAGAAAGGTTTTCAAGTATTTCTGGCGTAAGTTATAAAGAAGGAAGCAGAAGTTAAGTCGAAGGAGAAGCGACTGGAGGACGTGCCAATTGTACGGAAATTTCTGAACGTCTTTCTAGAAGACTTGCCTGGATTGCCACCGGCGCGATAAGTTGAATTTCAAATTGACTTAGTCCCTAGTGCTGCACTTGTGGCACGAGCCCCTTATAGACTTGCTCCGTCAGAAATGCAAGAATTGTCTGCGCAACTGCAAGAACTTTCTGACAAAGGATTTATAAGGCCAAGTTCTTCACCATAGGGAGCTCCGGTCTTGTTTGTCAAAAAGAAAGATGGATCTTTTCGGATGTGTATAGATTACCGTGAGCTGAACAAGCTTACTGTTAAGAATCGATACCCACTCCCGAGGATTGAGGACTTATTTGATCAGCTACAAGCATCAAGTGTCTACTTGAAGATCGACTTGAGGTCTGGTTATCATCAACTCAGAGTTCGTGACGAGGATATTCCAAAGACGGCATTTAGGACACGCTATGGTCATTACGAGTTCCAAGTAATGCCTTTTGGATTAACAAATGCACCGACAGTATTTATGGATTTAATGAATCGGGTATGCAAGCCATTCTTGGATAAATTTTTTATCGTGTTCATAGATGATATTTTGATCTACTCAAGGAACAAAGTGAAACATGAAGGACATCTTAAGCAAATTCTGGAGTTACTTAAGAAGGAAGAATTGTAAGCCAAGTTTTTAAAGTGCGAATTTTGGCTTTCTAAGGTATAATTTCTCGGTCACGTGAATGATAGAGAAGGCATTCATGTGGACCCAACTAAGATAGAATCAATTAGGGATTGGGCATTGCCCAAAATTCCGACAAAGATTCGTCAATTTTTAGGTCTTGCTGGTTATTACTGAAGGTTTATTGAAGGCTTCTCGAAGATTGCTAAACCTATGACCAATTGATCTTAGAGAAGCTGGGGAAATATTTTGATTGTGGTTGAAAATAAAGAGGCTGCATTTCAGACATTGAAGCAGAAGTTGTGTAGTGCACTGATTTTGGCTTTATCCGAAGGAAGTGAAAACTTTGTGGTTTATTGTGATGCTTCTCACAAAGGGTTGGGCGCGGTGTTGATGCAGAAGGAGAGAGTCATAGCTTATGCATCCCGCCAACTCAAGATCCACGGGAAGAACTACACGGCACATGATTTGGAGTTGAGAGTTGTGGTGTTCGCTCTCAAGATGTGGAGACATTATTTGTACGGCACAAAGTGCATGCCAAAAGTTCAATATAGACCCAATATTTGTCATAGACCCAATGAACCAATCCTAGCCACTCATTTTTTCATCAAAAATAAAAAAACCCACTTTCCACCTTTTTAAAAAAATTAAATATCTCACACACTGTTAATCGTTACGCAAAACAAAACATATCATCGCGACGAGAATTAAATTATCTTTCTATAGAGGGGCGACACTATGTACTTTTGACGAATTTTTTTATGATTTTATGAAGTCATATACGATTTTATGAAATCATATATGATTTATGAAATCATATATGATTTTATAAAATCATATATGATTCGTTATACGAATCATATATGATTCATATGACGAATCATATATGATTTTCGCAATTCGTGACTGAAACAAAATTAAAAAAAAGTTCGTCGGAATCACAAATCATATATGATTCGTTATACGAATCATATATGATTTTCACAATTCGTGACTGAAACAAAATTGAAAAAAAGTTCGTTAGAATCACAAATCATATATTATGATTTTATGAAATCATATATGATTTCATGAAATCATAAATCATATATGATTCGTTATACGAATCATATATGATTTTCGCAATTCGTGACTGAAAAAAAAAATCGAAAAAAAGTTCCTCTAAAGTATACCGTGTCACCCGTCTACTGAAAGATAAAAAAATACTCGCCGCGATGGTGTATTTTTTGTCGTGTGACGATTTACCGTTTGTAAGATATTTTATTTTTAAAAAAGAGGTGAAAATTGAGTTTTTTTATTTTTGATGAAAAAATAGATGGTTGAGATTGATTAATTGGATCTATGACAAATAATGTGTCTATGTTGATCTTAACTCTAAAGTGCATTGTGTGTTAGCATATCTCATTATGTGGCCTTAATCTATTTACGTCTAATATCATTGTACATAATATAGGTTGATTTACATAGGTAATAATTAATTAATTACCATAATGTGGCTCCTAAATCTTGATGGGAGATTTGACTAAATAAAGATTATATTATGCATTATAATATTTGCCTAATATGGAGTTGATCCCTATCTCAATCTTTCACTACAAATAAGGGATTAGTTCCACCCCATAAAACACACAAAAACATTCCAATATCTTGTGAGATGATTGAGTAGAAGATTAAAGTTCCACTGGGTGTTCCATGACGTTCTCTACTCTCAACTCAAGTAAGTTTTCTATTATGTTTACCATTTGATTTGATTGTAGATGTGTTTATGTTAAGCATGATTATTGGGAATTAAGATTAATATGTGGCATCGGAGCGAACTTCCAAATCATGCTTAATTATATGCACATCAGTTGAATGTTACATATTCATTACATGATTATTTGGTTCCTTTTAATGGGTAGAATTTTGTCCCTCAAGTTAATATATATGCTAATGTTTTACTGAATATTTTAAAGCTTATAAACTTATGAATGGATGAAAGATTCATTGTTTTAATTAGTTTTTTACTCATTATCATTTTGTTTAGTATTATATCTGACATCTACATATGAGATCTCACGTTACATGTTTTCATCATAAGGCTTATTTTATTTATCATGAATACCAAGGCCGTCTCTAAATTTATGAAAATTTTTAAGGCCCTGAACGAAATTACATAATGAAGCCCTACGATAAGAAATATTATATATAAAGTGTCATCGTTTATTAGAAATAATGCATATAATTGTTAACGGGATAAATTTTAGTGCCCCTAAAATTTTTGGGGCCCTGTGCGGTCGCCCACCTTGCACACCCTCATATTAAGTTACATGTTCGAGTTTTACTGCGATCTCACATATATGATAATATATGTTTCAATTCTAAAGCAGTGATAACTATAGTTGCATCTAAATTTGTATGTAATTATGCTATAGTCTATCATATTTGAGTTTGTGACATTAGTTTTGGTCACATTATAACTTATAAATAAATAAAACTAATTTGAACATTTATGTTCATAGGAAAAAAACAGTTTTTCTTGATTAGAATTAACAAGAGTGTATTCTTCCATAATGTTTAATTAAATAGGGTATACAGGTTTTCATTATTTTGTTTACATGTACTATGACTAATTAATTGTTAAGGTTGGTTGTAGGCTCCAAAGATGCAATTAATCAAAACACTTAAGTGAATAAAAGTTGTAATAATTTACGTTTTGATGAGTTTAGGTTATGTGTTAAGCCTAAAGGATGATCATAATCTTAATCATTAAGCGGTATTTGCAAATTAAATAATTAGTTAGCAAATACTTCTGCCCAAATGTGATGTATTTTGTTAATTGATTTTGCATAATTAAATGTAAAAGTTATTAATGAGTTGTTAATGGAACCAACGAGAAGTTAACAATTTCATCAAACTTCTTTTATGATTAATTTTATGGGTGTGGTTAGATTCCGATAACTAACATTTTCCCTATGGTTAGTTATACTTTTATGTTAATAATTTGATATATGCAAATTAAATAATTAGTTAGCAAATACTTCCGCCCAAAGGTGATGTATTTTGTTGATTTATTTTACATAATTAAATGTAGAAGTTATTAATGGGTTGTTAATGGAACCAACGAGAAGTTAACAATTTTATCAAACTTTTTTTGTGAATCTAATTTTATGGTGTGGTTAGATTTCAATAACTAACATTTGTCTTATGGTTAGTTATACTTTTATGTTTATTTTGAATAGTCTCTTATGTACATATGTACAAGTCATTGGCTTAGATAACCACTATAAGTTTCTTATAACCATTAAAGGTTAAAAACGTGATTAAAAAAAGGGGGCGGAATAATGTAGTATATGGTCATAAAGTTCAACATGCATTATGATACGATCATTTCATACCTCATACGGTCAGATAAAATAACCGATCAACGAGGATTAATAAGAATTAAAGAAAGATCGAATTGCATTATGATAAAGTTTAATTTTATAAACTTAATAATGACACGTGAAAGTACATTTTCAAATAATTTTCTCATCATTAAGGTTTACATTTTTATGGTGTTTGTAAGCTTTTATGTGATCTTAAAATTAAATGAACAAGGTAATCTCTTATATATTTCATTATGATATTTTTCCTTATTAAGTTTGTTGACGTTTTTACATCAACTGTACTAATAAGTAAAAGGAAAAATATAAAATAAACAATTATGATTATCATTGTCCATAAAGATGAGATCTATAATCTTTATAGCTTACATTATGACCACTAACTTATTTAATTGTTTAATAAAGAGAAATTATTAAGATAATCAAAGTTTCTCTATATGTGTAGACTAATTAAGTAAAGACACATCTTATGATCTTAAAATATTTCTATAAAGAAACAATGTTTTAGAAAATATTATGGTTTTAAACAGTTGTTGAAGGTGATTTTTACAAATGTTAAAAAGATGTGTTAAGTGAATAAAAGAATTTCTAATGACTTGCTATTTAGAATGTTATGAATCATTTGTGAGAATAAGTTCTATGTTGAATCCAAAATAACTTTATTGTAAATAGAGAGTTTGTTTTTATAATTTTATTCTATAACCTTATTTGTTATGTTAAATTTGACAATTAATTTATTAGTTCAATTTTAAGTGTTTTAAATTTAAAAAAAGTGTTCATTCTCATATTATTTGTTTGTGGTTCATTAGTTTAAAACCTTCATGAAATTCATATAGCAATTATTCTTCTATTCATAATTAATGAATATGCTAAAAATGTAAAAACTGAAGAAATATTACTGTATACTTTTGAATTTAGTGACATTTTTTGAGAATTTTTTTTCATTATTTTTTTAATTTCAATTGTTTTATTAAGTAAAAAACACTCTTATAAAGATGTGTATATTTTCATGAATGACATTGAAAATAAAAAAAAATTGTCTTGCTAATATTGATGATTATAGAGTGTACTTGATGAGAATCTCTTATGTATTAAGACCGAGTTTTATAAAAGGTAAATAAACCATTAAAATAAACTATTGGGTCAATTAGGGGGTGAAGGTGTATTATGATAAACACGTTCTATTAATTGCCCCAATCTATATGTCTTATGTGAGGGAAATGAAATTGTAAAATCACTTATGTAATCCTTAACAAACTTAATTAAATGGTATTACATAAAGGCGGTTGTACCTTTATGAACATGATACAATGTATGGATTTGATTTAGTATCACAAATTCCTATGAACTAAGACACTTAAAGCATTACTAAAAAACCATAATAACTGACCCACAAATATCCAATATCTTTATTTATGGTCTATTAGTTAGGACTAACAAAGTAACTAGTTTAAGGGTTATTAATTTCTAATCATATTAAACTACTGTCTTATTTAAAGATATTAAATCATTGACCATTAGTTTATAAATCGCCTTACATGTTATAAGTAATGGCAAAATCAGTGAAAGTATGTGGTTTAAGAGAATTAATAAATGATTTTACTTTCAAGGTACATACAAATGTACTTCGTCGGATGTTGCAACGAGATGGGTAAAATTCATTCCCATTAAAGTTAATGTTTTTTCTTGGCGTGCTCATCGTGATGGGTTACCTACTAGATGTCAATTTAGCGTGAGGTGTTTGTTGGATTACATTGTGTCCTCTTTGTATGCTGATTTGGAGGAATTTTCAGCAATGTTTTCTTTCGATGTGACCGTGGCTGGGTTGTTCTTCGTTAAAATTTGACGTTTGGTGGGCATTTGGATTGCAGGAGATTTGTTCTTTCTCGGCTTGGGGTATGCTTGGTTTCTTATCCTTTCGACTTTCTTCCATCTCAAGTCTATTTAAGAAGGTGTTTTTTAGGTTGCTTTGGTGGCGGATTTGGAGGCTTCCGAAATCAGTTGGTCTTTGACGATTCGCCTTCCTAATCGTTCGACGATTTGTGAGTCATTGTTTCTTGGTCCTTTTTATGGTGTTATTAGTAGATGTAATTAGGGGTTTTTTTGGGGCCAGTAATGGTTTAAAAAACCCCTATCTTATTCCTTTGTAATGTCTTTCTAGCTCCTTGCAAGTTTTTTTTAATAAAGTTGCCGTTCAAAAAAAAAGAACTTGAAGTAGTCATTTCATCTATCATTGACGTTTAATCATCACTTATATAATAATCTCGTAAATATTTTAAATCAATGATTAGTTGTTTTGTAATCCTATTTTCTTTCAACAACTACAATTATTTGTGACAATTTAACTTATATGGCTAACGTCATTAATTAATAGTTAATTTATTTTTATTCATTGATGTTAGTTAAATTGGGGTTTCTTAGTACTCATATACAGTTACAACGCAAGTTGGTTACTAATGTAACACTCCCAAGGAGAAACATTCAAATGATATTATTATATCTTGTCACATAATGCTACAATAAAAGGATTGTCTTTATAATAAAACATTTTTATTTTATTATAAAAATATGTTATAAGTCATTACTTTAATAGTTCATCATGTTTAAGAACTATATTATGGACTTTATTGTTATATTCTTCAACTATAACTTTCATTAATTATCTAACTTAAAAGTAGGTGGTAGAAGGCAAGTATTAGATGCAGATATAAACCTAAAAACAAATCAACTTCGTTTGTTATATTTTGGTTGTTTGAAATAGCGTATATGAAATTATATGGTTTTATGTATTATTAATTTGATTGACATATATATCTTAAGATCAGTGGGAGCAAATTGGTTATCATTGAATTATGTGGTAAGATAATTCTACAATAATGAATGACTAAACTAAGTTTTTATAAATTTAAAAAGTGGTTTCAATTACTTAAGATCTAAAAGATGGCATACCATCATAGACATCATAATGTGTACTTTGGTTTACACCCCCCCCCCCCCCCCCCCCCAACCCCCCCCCCCCCCCCCCCCCCCCCCCCCCAAGACACCCCCCCCCCCCCCCCCCCAACCACTTGACGTTCTAAACACATTCTAATATTTAAACTTCTTGATAAATAAATTTTACTCTCCGCCAATTGTATATATTGTTAAAGTCAATTTTGTGGTGTCATAAGATAAGTTTTTTAATTTAGACTTGTGTTAATTATTTCAAAGAAGAATAACCATAAATTACTTGGTTACTTACATTCTACTTTGTTTATTGTAAGGACTATCACGATGCATTTTCGTGTTTCGACTATATAATTTTTAAGGTATTATTGATAATTTTCTTAATAACACATATGTCAGTATTTTATATCTCAACACCAAGTATGTTAAAGGTTGAGAGAAGGTTGAAGGAACTTGTCTGCAAGTATATTTGTCACTTGACTTTAGTCATTATGTTACGTATGATAGGTTTATCACCCAAGCTCTTATTCAAGTATAATTACCGGTATGGGATTATTTGATAACCTTACAATCAAGGATCCTACTTGTGAATAATGCCTTTTGGATTGACAAATGCACCGGCGGTATTCATGGATTTAATGAATCTGGTGTGCAAGCCATTCTTGGATAAATTTTTTATCGTATTCATAGATGACATTTTGATTTATTTAAGGAACAAAGTGGAACATGAAGGACATCTCAAGAAAATTCTAGAGTTACTTAAAAAGGAAGAATTGTACGCCAAGTTTTCAAAAAGCGAATTTTGGCTTTCTAAGGTACAATTTCTTGGTCACGTGATTGATAGAGAAGGCATTCAAGTGAACCCGGCTAAGATAGAATCAATTAGGGATTGGGCATCGCCTAAGACTCCGATAGAGATTCATCAATTTTTAGGTCTTGCTGGTTATTACCGAAGGTTTATTGAAGGCTTTTTGAAGATTGCTAAACCTATGACCAAATTGACTCAAAAGAGCGTAAAATTCGATTGGGGTGATAAGGAAGAGGCGGCATTTCAGACGTTAAAGCAAAAGTTGTGTAGTGCACCGATTTTGTCTTTACCCGAAGGAAGTGAAAACTGCATGGTTTATTGTGACGCTTCTCACAAAGGGTTAGGCGCGGTGTTGATGCAGAAGGAGAGAGTCATAGCTTATGCATCCCGCCAACTCAAGATCCACGAGAAGAACTACACGACACATGATTTAGAGTTGGGAGCTGTGGTGTTCGCTCTCAAGATGTGGAGACATTATTTATACGGCATGAGGTACGTTGTGTTCACTGATCATAAGAGTTTACAACATATTCTAGATCAGAAAGAGTTGAACATGAGACAACGTAGATAGTTAGAGTTGTTGAGTGATTACGATTATGGGATTCATTATCATCCAGGATAATCAAACGTGGTGGCGGATGCCTTAAGCCGAAAGGAACGGATTAAGCCGCTACGAGTTTGAGCTTTGGTTATGACGATTGGTTTGAATCTTCCTATGGAAATTATGAAGGCTCAAAATGAGGCAAGAAAGGAGGAGAATTATGGAATCGAAGATTTGTGTGGTATGAATAAGAAGTTAGAGCCGCGTGCTGATGGAACATTATGTTTGAATGGAAGAAGTTGGACACCTAATCTTGGTAATTTAAGAGGAGTGATTATGCATGAGTCGCATAAGTCAAAATATTCAATACATCCTAGATCGGACAAGATGTATCAAGATTTAAAGAAGCTGTATTGGTGGCCGAATATGAAGACTGAGATTGCCACCTATGTCAGTAAGTGTTTGACATGTGCTAAGGTCAAGGCTGAATAACAAAAACCTTTCGGTCTATTGGTTCAACCTGTGATCCCGGTATTGAAGTGGGAGAACATTACAATAGATTTCATTACAAAGCTACCAAAGATGTCGACTGGACAAGATACAATTTAGGTAATTGTTGATCGACTCATAAAATCTGCTCATTTTGTACCAATAAAGGAAAATGACTCAATGGAAAAGTTGCCGAGACAATACTTGAAGGAAGTTGTCTCAAAGCATGGTGTGCCAGTTTTGATTATTTCTAATCGAGATGGTAGATTTTCATCTCAATTTAGGCAATTGCTAAACAAAGCTCTAGGTACTAAATTGGATATGAGTACAACTTATCATCCAGAAACCGATGGTCAAAGTGAAAGAACCATCTAAACTTTGGAAGACATACTGCATGCTTGTGTGATTGATTTTGGGAAAGGTTGGGATAGACACCTACCTTTGGTGGATTTTTCTTACAAAAACAGTTATCACACTAGTATTAAAGCTGCACCGTTCAAGGCTTTATACGGTCACAAGTGACGATCACCTATTTGTTGGGCTGAGGTTAGAGACGCTCAACTCACTGGCCCAGAAATTGTTCATGAAACAACTGAGAAAATCTTTCAGATCAAGAAGCGTATTTGATAACATTAAATAATGGCACATTTTACTATCATTTATCCCATACATTTTACCCACTTTTATATAATTATTGCAAGATATTGGTACTTAATTGCTTAAAGTTTATGATTGCAGTAATTATGGAGTAATTTGTGAAGACGAAGCTAAAAGGCACAATTCTAGAGCTAAAACAAAGACATTTGAAGAAGACTCATATCTACTGCCATAGGCCGTATCCAGCACAGAAGATACTGCATATCAACGCCAGCTCATCAAAAGAATATGTGTACGTTTAATTCCTAATCCGGCGTATCACTCTTCACCTATATGCCGTATCCAGTTGGTCGTCAGTCAAAGATCTGCAGTTAATTTGATTGATGGCAATTAATCGTGATTGATTTAAACGTAGCACACACTCCAAGGAAATTAACCCTATATGTCGTATAGACCTTACTCCATACGGCGTATCCAGGCATTTTCAGACACTATAAATAAGAGACTCAAAACGATTTTCGGTGTGCAAAAATTACATTCTCTATACCATAAACTCTGAAGTCAAATTTCTCAAGAAATAAGGAGAAGCCAAGGTCAAGCACCAACCATAATTCCATAGAAGACATCATGTAATTTTTACTCTCTTAATCATTCGATTTTCATTGTTTGATCACGTTTGTATAATTACAATGATTATGGGCAAATACCCTTGGGTATTAGCCATGTTAATGAAGATTATAATGTTTGGTTTGTTTTAATCCGGCTTGCTTAATTTATCGTTGTTGTTTAATTATGTTTATTGCCTTATACTTGTTTATGTGCTTGTACATGCGACCTATCATTCAACTGGGTCTAGTGAGACTTAACACGTAATCTAGATACTGGGATAGCTCTCCATGTTGTGTTTTGTATACCCGGACCAATAGGATCATAAATGACACCCTGTCCTTGCCTTTTAATTATGAGCTTAGTTGGACCGGCAGGTGACCCGATATTGTTTCAGCCAGTACGTTCCTAATTAATTAGTAATGATTTGGGTGGTGGACTACCGTTATATAAAACACTGTCAAGCAATAAGTGGGTAAAGTCCCGATGGGCTAGGGTATTAATAGGATCACCACTGCTTTAATTCCATATGATAGATTATAATTAAACTAAAGGATGCTTTATGCGGATGCGTTAATTGTGACAGGATTGTTCGTATCTAGGTCTTAAGAAGAAGTACCGCCTAAGTCTTAAGAATGATATGCCACCTCGAAATAAGTAGCCATTGCACTAAACAAAAATCAACATCTAATCAGATTTAACATGGTTAATACAGTTTTTTATTATTTGGCTTGTACCGCTCCTTTATCTTGTGATTATTTGATTTCGTGTTTATTATGTTTAGAATTAATATTTGTCACCACTAAACCTGTGCCAGTCTCTAAGGCTGAAAACCCCCCTTTTTACCACTAGTAAATATGTACAACATAGGTTTAACCTGTAATTAGATTAATATAGATAGATTAAAATACTGATAGAATATTAGGTTAACGTTCGCTCTTAGTGTTTGACACCCTACTTACCGCGAAGCTACATCTTGACCGGGTACACTACCCGTTAGAGTGTTGTCTTTAGGTTTGTCGGCTAAATATAAATTTCAAACTTGATAATCACCAAATCACACCACCTACTACGACACACATTAAGTTTTTGGTGTCGTTGTCAGGGAGTGAATTATTTAATCTTTATTCTTATTAGTATTTCTAACCTTTAACCTGTTTAGTGTAAATTAATTAATTTAATTCTGATTGCTAATTGTGTGTTTAATTTATTGCATTTTTTTTTAAAGGTATTATGTTCTGATTGATCACCTGATACGGCGTATCCGCTAGTTGGATGCATCGTATCAAACCTTCTACTCAGAACATCGTATTGAATTTGCAGTCTAAACGGCGTATCTGTTCTCCCAAAATATTTAACGTATTTTGTGAACACAATATGGCGTACTGTCATTCATCAAACTCATACGGCGTATTCTTGCCAAGAAAATACGGCGTATTGGTTAACTGATACTGTAACAGATCCTAAAATTGATTTTCGTGTTTAATCTTCTGTATTCCTTTTTGTAAGAGCATAATCATACTGATTGATATCTCTGTTTTCCAGTAGTTTACATGACAGCGGAGTTCACACTAAGGAACTATTATGCCTTTAGAAAACCCGAAACGAAGTAATTCGCTCAAAAAGGAAGCTTTTCAAACACCAAGCCTTGTAGAATCGAATTCACTTAAGTTCAATCAATTTTTGACATCGAAGAGCATATTGAAGAAGAGGTTACAGAAATCATGGCGGAAACAATGGAGCAATATATGAGTAAAACCCACAACGAATACAGATCGGGCGTTGCTAGGCCCATGATTGATGCTAATGCCCAATTTGAACTAAAAGGGCAATTTCTCAAAGAACTTCATAAAAATCCTTTTTGTGGTTTAGAACACGAAGATGCAAATGAACACATCAAAAAGGTTCTAGAGATTGTTGACTCATTCCACATCCCAAACATAACTCAAGATCAACTTATGCTTCGTGCCTTTCCTGTGTCCTTAACTGGAGCCGTAAGCCGTTGGCTCAATAACCAACCGGCTGGTTCGATCACAACCTAGGAAGTCTTAAAAATGAAGTTTCTAAGCAAATATTGTCCACCTGCACGTACCGCGAAGAAAATAGAGGAAATTAACAACTTTCAGCAGGAACCCGATGAAAGCCTTTTCCGTGCATGGGAAAGATTTAAAGAATTGCTAATGAAGTGTCCTCAAAACTGTCTAACAAGACAAATCCTTGACTCAAAAGGTTCCATCCCAACCAAAACTGCTGCAGATGCTAAAGTGGCCATCTAAGAAATGGCCGAATACTCCCAGAAATGGCATAACGAAACATCTTCAAGAAACAAGAGTACTGAAACTTCTGACGTGTTGGCCGCTATACAAGCCCAACTCAACAATCTCGGCATAGAAATTAAAAAAGTAAATGAAAAGGTGTACGCTGCTCAGGTCGGATGCGAATAGTGCAATAGACCACATTATACAAAGGATTGTCCACTCAAGGAAGAAGGGAAAACTTTAGAAGAAGCCTACTACACACAGTTTGGCGCAGCCTATCAACCTAGAGGACAATACAGAGCAGCAGCGCTAGGATTCTACCAACACAACAATGACAATTCTTCGTACCCAACTCGAAGAGATACTATAAAGGAATCGTTGTCCAAATTTATGGAAGAATCAGCTAAGAGGCATGAAGAGAACTCGAACATCATCAAAGAAATATGAGCTTCTACCGATGTAGCAATAAGAAATCAAAGAGCATCGATTAAGACCTTATAACTACAAATCGGACAGATGAGCAAGGTATTGCAAGAAAGAGGATTTGGAAGTCTGCCCAGCTCTACGAAAACAAATACGAGAGACCAAGTGAAATTGATCTCTAATGCTACAACTGATTTATCTGAGATACGCCGTATGGAATTTGATCCATACGTCGTATCTGTACCATAGCACAAAAATAGATTTTTTGAAACAGTCCCCTTCCCAAGGCGACTACATAACTATTGCTGTGATGATTGGAAGGAGGCACGAGGAGTGAAGATTCTTGAAGCTTATGATCACACCCTGCCTCAGAAAGAAAAAGATCCAGGGAGCTTTACCTTACCATGTTTTATTAATAATGTTTGTTTTAATAAAGCCCTTGTTGACCTAGGAGCAGGTGTGAGTGTTATGGTATTTTCTACCTATACCAAGCTTGGTCTAGGAATTTTGTCTCACACTAGGTTGACCATAGAACTGGCTGATAGAACAATAAAAGAACCAAGGGGTATAGCTGAGAACGTGCTAGTTAGGATTGGCAAATTTGTTTTCCCTATAGACTTTATCATCTTGGACATACCCGATGATGACGATGTCCCTTTGATCCTCAGACGACCATTCCTGTCTACTGCCCATGCAAAGATTGATGTTTTCAAAAGAAAAGTTACTTTGAGGGTCAGGGAAGAGAAACTTGTTTTTAAAAGCATTAAGCTCGCCGCTAGCATAATTAAAAGGGTCTTAGTGTTAAAAAGTATTGATTCTAAAATTGAACTTGTAGGAGAGGATGAATCGCTGGACCCACTTTATGGCAATTATATTGAATTGAACGATTTGGATGTTCCTCTAAAACCTATGATGAGTCAAGATAATGTGCCAACTTTTGTCAATAAACCCACTAGCGAATATTGTTATGAGATGAAATTTTCTTATGTAATAGGGTATAAACATATTAATGCTACCTTATTCCCTACCTTGTCCATTAATTTAATGACCAAGCGATTCTATGATTCTAGAATTAAGGACGAAGGAGATCATAAAGGGAAAAGGATAGCCGGAACTTTGATAGCTATACCCATTTTCGTTGGACAATTTTCTGTTGTTTTAGGGTTTACAATCATTGACAATCTTGATGCGGATAATGATGTTGTGCTCGGCAAGCCATATTTCAAGAAGTACATGACATGCCAAAAGGTGATGGAGAAATCGCTCATAGAGATGAGTACGAGCGAATTATGGATGAATGAAGGAGGAAAAAGGTCGAACTTAAAGACCAGCTGAAACAAAAGTGCTTCTCGAGAGACAACCCGGTTGTTTTAAATTGTTTGTTGCATTGAAATTATTTGAATTTAAATTAATTGATGAGTCTGTCTTCCCAGACATTACATATGGCGTATCAAACCCCTCAGGATACGGCTTAAATCCCACTATTTTAATTTCCAGTATTTAAATTGTTTTTACAAGTTTACATACGGCGTATCCTAGGGTTTGGGATACGGCGTATTATAACTTGTACAGTTGTGTGTTTAATTTTTTGCCTGTATTGTAGGTTAGCCGAGGTAGAAATTGCACGAACGTCTTCTAAACTTTCATGCAGGACCTTTTGTAAACGAAATCGACTTAATGGTATACTCTGAAAATGACGTGTGTTGAACTCACACGGGCATTCTGAAGCCCTCGTCAACACACTTTTTGCTCAAACACTCAAAATGGAGAACCATCCGGAGCAAACTATCAGGGGAGTTTCCTCGTTCTAATTCTATTTCCCATATTATTTAACTATTTTATCTATACAACGAGGACGTTGTATAATTTAAGTGGGGGGATGGAGAATTAGAACGTACTTGTCCTTATTTTTGCAAATAATATACTACATGCTTACAAATGGACCAAATTTTAAAAAAAATTAGCATACTTTTTGTGAAAAATCACTAGTTACATTATCTCGCGCACTATAACCCTTAATGTCAATTTGTGAGAATTAAGCCTATTTTGTTTCCAATTGCATACTAAAAATTCCCCAAAATTATGAGTGTGCTGGTAATGTAGTAGACTTTAAAACTTGGCCTGGTATATCACTCGAGACCTCAATGATGAGTACTATGGATTTAGATGGAGTAACATGCTTAACTGGTAAATTTCTAGGATTAAACCAAAAAGCCTACATGTTGTTATATTAACTAACTACACTGGTTAGTTAACCCCTGTGTAACCCTTTGTTTACTCTCACTTTTAGAGTAAGATACCCCTAGAATAACCTGCTAAGCCATTCATTTCTTTTCCCACACCAATTAAATTATTTTGTTACACCTTTACACCTTAGCCTACCATGTAGATTAAAGCCTATTTTAATCAAAAGTTGCTAGTTGCTTTCGTGTAAAGTTTTGTAGTTCCTGCGTCAAAGTGAATTTTTTCTATCTCTGTAATGGTCGGGAAAATTGCACAATGCAAAGGGAATATTTGCAGCTCGTGTATTTTGCTACTTTCGCGATGATGTATTATGTCCGAAGAAGAAATGTTAAAAGAAAAATTAGTCGGACGAATGATGATAGTGAAGACGGTGAAAATACACCGAGATTTATGATGTATTGTTGAAAATAAATAAAAAAATAGTTGAAAGAAAGATAGTCGGATCATTGAGCTTATACCGAAAAGATTATTTGAAAGGATCGATTATTCGTTGATACGTTCAAAAAATCAACGATGTAGAGTTTTGTAAAAAGTGGCCGATATCACCACTTATCTTGTAAAGTATGTAAAATTCAGGATGTAAGGGAAGTTGACCGTTATGGGAAAGCCAACTTAGGTTGTCTTTGTCATTTATATGATTGAGGCGTTTGTTTATAGGTTCAAGTCTTCATCATGGAACGGTCGGGAAAGTTACTAGCAACTATGTGCTTTATTTGTTGGCTTTAATCTATTTGTTTTGTAAATTTTATTTAACAACCATTTGCTTCCCTTTCTTGATGACTAACCTCAGGCTCTACTCGAATGAGGATGTGTACGAGCCATGCATGTCTATTCCATCATTACGGCCATGTATGCGTGACTCAGCTGCTTTGTTGGATGACGACCTTCGGTGAAAGTCAGAAGCTCCATACACTATATCATTCTTCATCCTAACCTTTGGTGAAAGATTATAGAATGATCAAACCCTAAGCCTATTTATAAAAACCCAATTTACCTTTTGACTTGTTACTCCTTAGCTCTAGTGGTGGAGATGTGTATCCTTGCCAAGCATATGATATGAAGCTAATCACGATCGAGCAATTGAGCGTACCACTTAAATGTTACACCCTAGTTTAGTTGAGTGATATAAGTGTTTTCATTTCCATACTTCGTGAGGTGCTTGGTTTTGTACAGGTGGTTAGAACAAAAAAATTCTTAACGGAAAAATCCTTAACTTCGGTTGGGATACATTTTCAAAACTTTTCTAAAGTCTACTTAAGGACAAGTAGGATTAAGTGGGGAGATATTTGATAACATCAAATAACATAACATTTTACTATCATTTATCCCATAAATTTTACCCACTTTTATATAATTATTGCAAGATATTGGTACTTAATTGCTTAAAGTTTATGATTGTAGTAATTAAGGAGTAATTTGTGAAGTCGAAACTAAAAGGCACAATTCTGAAGCTAAAACAAAGACATTTGAAGAAGACTCATATCTACTGCCATATGCCGTATCCAACAAATAAGATACTGCGTATCAGCGCCAGCTTATCACAAGAATACACGTACGTTTAATTCCCAATCCGGCGTATTACTCTTCACCTATACGCCGTATCCAGCTGGTCATCAGTCAAAGATCTGCAGTTAATTTGATTGATGGCAATTAATCGTGATTGATTTAAACGTAGAGCGCACTCCAAGGAAATTAACCCTATACGCCGTATAGACCTTACTCTATACGGCGTATCCAGGCATTTTCAGACACTATAAATAAGAGACTCAAAAACGAGTTTCAGTGTGCAAAAATTACATTCTCTATACCATACACTCTAAAGTTGAATTTCTCAAGAAATAAGGAGCAGCCAAGGTCAAGCACCAATCATAATTCCATAGAAGACATCGTGTAATTTTTACTCTCTTAATCATTTGATTTTCATTGTTTGATCACGTTTGTATAATTACAATGATAATGGGCTAATACCCTCGGGTATTAGCCATGTTAATGAAGATTATAATGTTTGGTTTGTTTTAATCCGGCTTGCTTAATTTATCGTTGTTGTTTAATTATGTTTATCGCCTTATACTTGTTTATGTGCTTGTACATGCGACCTATCATTCAACTGGGTCTAGTGAGACTTAACACGTAATCTAGATACTGGGATAGCTCTCCATGTTGTGTTTTGTATACCCGGACCAATAGGATCATAAATGACACCCTGTCCTTGCCTTTTAATTATGAGCTTAGTTGGACCGGCAGGTGACCCGATATTGTTTCAGCCAGTACGTTCCTAATTAATTGGTAATGATTTGGGTGGTGGACTACCGGTATATAAAACACCGTCAAGCAATAAGTGGGTAAAGTCCCGATGGGCTAGGGTATTAACAGGATCACCACTGCTTTAATTCCCTATGATAGATTATAATTAGACTAAAGGATGCTTTATGCGGATGCGTTAATCGTGACAGGATTGTTCGTATCTAGGTCTTAGGAAGAAGTACCGCCTAAGTCTTAAGAATGATATGCCGCCTCGAAATAAGTAGCCATTGCACTAAACAAACAAATCAACATCTAATCGGATTTAACATGGTTAATAAAGTTTTCTATTATTTGGCTTGTACCGCTCCTTTATCTTGTGATTATTTGATTTTGTGTTTATTGTGTTTAGAATTAATAATTGTCACCACTAAACCTGTGCAAGTCTCTCAGGTTGAAAACCCCCCTTTTTACCACTAGTAAATATGTACAACATAGGTTTAACCTGTAATTAGATTAATCTAGATAGATTAAAATACTGATAGAATATTAGGTTAACGTTTGATCTTAGTGTTCGACACCCTACTTATCGCGAAGCTACATCTTGACCGGGTACACTACCCGTTAGAGTGTTATCTTTAGGTTTGTTAGCTAAATATAAATTTAAAACTTGATAATCACCAAATCATACCACCTACTACGACACACATCAGTATTCAAGATCCTTGTGATACACAAAATAATTTAGCCAATAGGAATCGTAAGCCCATGGAGTTTCAGGTTGGAGATATGGTCATGTTAAAAGTGTCACCATGGAAAGGGGTGATACGTTTTGGCAAACGGGGAAAGTTGAACCCTCGTTATATTAGACTATTTAAGGTACTCACTAAGGTTGGAACGATTGCTTATAGACTTGAACTCCCAGATCAATTAAGCCAAGTTCATAGCACTTTTCATGTTTCTAATTTGAAGAAGTGTTACGCCGATGAACCGCTTGCTATATCGTTGGACGAAATTCAGATTGATGACAAGTTAAACTTTATTGAGGAACCCGTCAAGATCATGGATCGTGAAGTGAAGAAACTAAAGCAAAGTCGTATTCTGATTGTTAAGGTGCGTTGGAGTTCAAGGCGAGGTCCTGAATTCACTTGGAAACGCGAGGACCAAATGAATAAGATGTACCCTCATTTCTTTGCTAAATCTAAACCTACGTCTGAATCAACGTCTTAAGCTTTGAGGACAAAGCTCTTCTAACGGGCAAAGGATGTCACACCTCGTAAATTTCAGGTCAATATTTTAAACTATTCCAATCATTATTTTGAATTTTATCAGTTATGTTTTTAACCTAAAACCGAGAGGTTATCCCGCGTAAATCTAAAAAATGTCATCCGACGCGTTTCGGATTTAGATTTTGATTAGTCTAGATATTTTATGCATTATTTTATCTTTTCTAAGTGTTTCGTAATTTACGTTCACTCATGATATTTATTTTTACAGTTTAGCGTATTATTTACGTTTTTCACGGTTTTGATCAAACGGAACCCCGAAAACCTGTAATCTTTTCATTTAAACTCTAGTTATTGTTTGTATTGAATTTTTAAGTCAAATCTTTTGTCCTCCCTCCCCCTATTGTTGATTTCAAATGGCCAAACCACCAAAACCAAAAAGGAATGAAGCCTTAAATTAAATACGGAGGAATCTTATCACTTTAATCTGAAATTCTTAGAAGTATTATGCATGCAAGGTGGTGAAAGAGACCTTCTTGTCCTGATGAATCCATGGAGGACCACTAATCTACTAAACCAAATGGAAGCATCTCATTTATTTAAAGTGGCTAGGTGATTAAACTTGAACCCCCCACCTTTGGTCCTTTGCGTCCGAACCACACACCACACACACCTTTAGTGTGTATTGGTCACTTAGCCATTGGTTCCCTCCCTTGATAAGCCATGAGACACCTTAACCTATTCATTTCCTATAAATACCTTGCATAATTTTAACTTAGGGTTTATCCTTTCATCTGCAAGCCACCAAAAGCTCTCATCTCTCTTTTCTCTCCTCTCTTGGCCATGGCACAAAACCACCACCACCACCATTCCATAGTTTTGATTTCTAGCAAGATTTACACATTTCAATCTCATTTCTAATCATATCTAAGGGTATTCCAAGGGTTAGATCATTATTTTCTAAAGATTTCAAGAGTTAGGGTTTTGTTATTTCAA